>JAJDFF020000084.1:0-102411 GCA_021527025.2 Geoglossum cookeanum
AGCGGAGCTCCCACGAAGCCCGGCTGCCCTCCCACGCCCACCCGAACGCACCAACCCACCACGAGCAACGACCGAGGTGGACGAACCGCCGATTTCGTCTCCCAAACGGAGAACAGAAGACCCCCAAGGGGCAGAAGACCCCCGAGGGGCAGAACCTCGGACAAGGGGAGAGGACTGCGAAGCACGGTCAGCAATGGCCAGCCAGCGCAGAAAGGAGACACTCACAGAAGGAAGGCAGAAGGAAGAACCGCCAGAAGAGCCCGAAGGCAAAGGAGGGGGAGAGGCCACCTGTTACGGCTGTACATAGAAACCCGTAGAAACCGTAAGCGAGGCAGGACCAACCGGAGATGCCGGAACTGTCGCGAGCGAAAGAGTCCGCTTGGAGGCTTTCGTAGAGCGGACTCACCGTCACGTGCTGAGTCCGCGAGAGGAGTCCGCCTAAGGGGACTCACGGAACGGACTCATGAGTCCGCCCCTGGAGTCCGCCTGGAGGGACTCAGGGAACGGACTCACCAGGTATGGGCACGGCACCACTATATAAACCCGCAAGCATGTAGCTAGAGAAACCTCAGTGATAGCGCCCTAGTTCCAATATAAGTTATTCGAGCTAAATCAACTGCACACATCTTATCTTATCAAGTCCCCGACGGCCTT
This sequence comes from Geoglossum cookeanum, assembly GCA_021527025.2. Classification (NCBI taxonomy): domain Eukaryota; kingdom Fungi; phylum Ascomycota; class Geoglossomycetes; order Geoglossales; family Geoglossaceae; genus Geoglossum; species Geoglossum cookeanum. The sequence goes on from JAJDFF020000084.1 coordinate 655, forward strand.
TTGTTGCAAGTGCTAGACCACGCCCTTAGGATCCGTAACACCACCCGAACCCGGCGAGCGGTGCGAGACAAGACCGGCTCGCACGGAGGGGACACAGAAGCGCAACGCTTCCGACGAGGGGCAGGAGGGGGGCGAGAGCCACCGACAACGGCGGCGGCCTAAACCAGGTCAGCAAAGAATAGAAACAACGAGGACGAACTTACCAAGGAACAAGGCACGGCCTTGTAAACACAGAAGCTGCACTTTTGGGTGGCAGCGACACCAGACACAAAACAACGAGCGCCGGCGGAAGCACAGCGCGAACACTCCGACCCCTGGGGGCGCTCAGACCCCGTCTCCTCCACGACCTTCATCGTATCGAAGGTCCGCTGACGCCGGACCGAGGGAAGAGGACCACCAGTGGCGGTGGCCTGTTCCCACGGCGTAAGCTGAACAGCGTCAGCCGGAGGAGAGGGGGAGCGCCTAGGCCCAGGGGTCCCCGAAGAGGAAGAAGGAGGCCCAGGGGGCACGAACAACCCCGAGCCAGGACTGGTGGACGAACCACCCAGGTCCACCGCAGTTCGAAAAAGCCCATCGGCGAGCCGAGGGCGGGAGGGAGAGAGCTCGACAGCACAAGCAGATGGCGATGGTGCCGGAACGACCAGGGAGAGCCCCACGGAGGAGAGCTCGAGAGGAAGAGAGGTGACACAAACGCCACGAGAACCAGGAAGGGCTAACGAAGCCCCGGAAGCGGAAAGGGCGCGAGCGCGAGCGGCAGAGTTATCCATGATGAAGCTTGAAGAAAGAAAGAAGTTCGTGGAGTGCGCAACCCTTAACAAACAACAATTGTGGGTCACATGACCACAACAACCACCAAGCATACATACCAATCAATCTAAGAACTAAGAACAAGACAACAAGAACACTAAACAAGTACACAAATATATAGAACCCACGAACGAACCCAGAGGAACAACCAATTAGAATAACGAACAAACCCCGCGAACCCATGACGCCGTAGACGGCACTACTATAGAACCAACACCCAAGCAGATCCGAAAACCAAGCACGAACCAAGAACAGAAGCCAAGAATCAGCTCGCAGAGCAATATTCGAGACCACGAGCATCAACGAAGCCATCCATACAAAATGAACACTAGGACCAAGCGACAAAAACGCGAACCACAAACACCACCCCAACAACGACACCCACAGAGAGAAACAACGCAACGGAACAGCTCGCAGGAGCTCACTACCCTGAAGGAGGAGAGGGGGAGTAATGTAACGGGTCCACAAGAGCTCGAACCGCGGAGCGAGCCGCGCTCGCTCCGCCAAGGTTCGCGGCTCACGAACCCCTTAAGAAGACCGACGAGGATGCTTCTTGCAACCTCATCGGTCAACACACCTATTGTACATAGACTACTATTAGAATATTCCAACCGTTCATACTCCTGAGCCTTATACCGATACGAACCACTAGTTCGTAGCACGTTCGAGACGTCCATCTAAACGATACCAAGCCCGAGCACCTACGGCCAACCACCTGGACCCTCACAGTTAGGATGTGAGAATGTTTGGTCGGGGGTTTCCAGTATATCAACTTCAAATCCTCTTCAAAAAAGTAGTATCTAACTAACATCTTAAGGTTAAAAGCTGCCCGGACAGTGATGGAAAATATTAGTGGGGAATAATATGTGGCCAGAAAAATCTAGAGTGTATGAAGCTTAGGTATTGGGTTATAGTTATAATGATAGTCAGTGGAATTTGACTAGCGATAGGGTTTGGACCTGGGGGAACAATGGGGTTTGAACTGGGAGGATATCAAACACTCTATAGATTACAGTCTGTCACAAACATAGGTTCCAGGGCTTGGAAAGCAAGGTAGGACTACTTCTATTCAATGATTCAAAGCTAAAGAAGAGAGGAGGTATAGAAGGAGGCCTCGCGTTTATATACATAAGAAGAGAAAACTCTCGAACCTGCCACGAATCGTCATGAGATATGCCAGCCGCGGTTGGGCCTACTGGTCATACTACGAGCGGTAGTGGTTCACGGTTGGTCTGTCCATAAGTTTGTTAGGTCCATAGGTTCGTTGGGCAGCGCGGTTGAGGTCCGTATAGAGGCTTGCATTATGATTAAGGCTTGTGTAGAGGTTCAAGAGCTTTGCGCGAGGTTCGTGGGTCCGGCGATGAGCTCATGTGGCTCGATGCAGCTCGTGGAGGTTAGGTCGAAGGCGATCTGGGGCTCAGATCAGAGGTTCGTGACAGCTTGAGCTCGACCGTTTGAGGAGATGAGTGAATAAATGCTCTTTAATGAGTATTAACAGATCTCGTAGCTTTGGCTGAAGATTCTCTATAATATTGACAATTAAGGGGATTGCGTTTACTGGTAGGCCCTTGAGCCTGATTGTAACAAGCGGCTCGAAGCTCAGATCGCCGAGCGAGCTGTGCCCGCCTCGCCAAGGCCCGCGACCCCTTTTAGAGCGCAAGGAGGATGCTTCTTGCAACCTCATCGGTCAACACCTTTATTGTATATAGAATACACTTCGTTATATGCTCCACGTACCCTCGTAGTACTACTAGCCCGCACGAGCTACTCGCGAGCTATGAGTCGTATCACATACGAGCGCTCATCTCCCCTCGTCCCACCCTGAGCACCTGCGGCCAACCGTCTGGAGCCTGACACTAATAAATATATTAGCAAGTAGAATAGTATATTGGTATAATGTTTATGCTTACTGGGAATCGCTTATTTCATGGGGAAATAGCGTCAACATTCTGAAGCCAAACTAGTCAATAAACGGAGTACATGCCCTTCTAGTTTTTAGCCACCTGTTGAGCTGCCCAAGCATGCATCTGATATCCCGGATGATTGCTGCTTTCGCATCAGTGGCTACCCCCTAGCCCCTATCGCCCTTCACACAATTGGTATCCGTTGTGTTTAGTTCTTTTCCTTTCTCCCTTCCTTTTCCTTTTCCCTTTTCTTCATTTATTTTCTTCTGATTTGCCTTATAAATCCTCGAAATCTCTACACAGTTGCAACGGTAGAGTATTTTCCCTGTCAATATGGTGGTCTCATTCCAGATCATTTCAAGGCCGAACTGGACTACATTTCTGTGACGGCTTAGATCTCTAGACTGGTTATAACAGTCTGGATATAGGTCTTTCTGTATCATTATCGACTCAGGATCGCTTGGGTGTTTGGTCAAGAGTTTGACCTGTACTACTAATTGGACAATTGTGCCTAGGCTGATAATGCTCCAAACGAACTCCATAAATTTGTCAGTGTCATCCAGGCTTACCGGCACCCATGTCTCCTTATTAAGCACTTTCCTCTACATTATATAACCTGTGAGGTCCTGCAATGCATCACCGTATCTGGACTTTCTTTCGAGCTTTGGCATGGCCACAGCTGTGTCACCTTTATTAAGCTCCTTGTTCATCATGGCTATCGTGTCCTTAAGGTCCTTCTCTTTAAGCGGTCTCCATTTCGCTTTTAACTTTTTACTGACCTCCTCAGTCTCATTGCTCTTCATTCTCTTTATTCCTTCCTTTTCCGCAATCATATCAGTCTTGATCCTCCTTTTGGGGCCTCTCTTCAATACTGCTCTTCCCTTTTTCCTTTCCCCCCCCCGGGTTATCCCCAAACCTTGTAGCAAATTGAGCTAACCTCTCCTTCCCCTTTGTTAGATTGTCTAGAGCTTTTGGATGGACTCAGTTGAGGGGTGATTCATATCGATAATCTCTCCGAGTTTTTCAAGGATTTTGGCATACATCTAATAAATAATGGTTAGTAACACTAATATCGATCAAAATAATATATAAGTACCTCTTTAGCACTATATCCTGTACTGCTACTGCTAGAGCCGATATTATCTGTAAGGGTCGCATTCTGCAGGGACCCCTAGAGTGGTTATGGCAATATGACGTTGCCCGACCGGCTTAAGCGCTGATGGCACAGTGGCGGGTCGACGTAGACATGTGTAGGCTTGGTCGGAGTGCCGGGTTCTACTAAGAGTCGCTGACGACTCGCTGGGTAAGCTACAGATAGGTACGACGTCGGAAGGCAAGAGGATCGATTCTAGTATGTAGAAGAACTGATCGCTGGTCTCCTCCTGAGGCTCAACCGATCGACTAAATACAGTAATGGAAACTACACAGAGTTACCCTGCTATATAGCATTCCTGCGGCTAGCGCAGGCTCCTGACAATAGCTATACATCCATTATCCTGAATTCTACTAGTAACAACGATGTCATCAATGGGGTATTCCTGCTGTTTTCATAGCATTGTCTCTATAGCATGCTGCTTTCGTAACGATGTCTTTATTCGATAGGAACTATTTCCGTTGTATGTCTGGATGCGCTTGACGTTATATGCTTGCGGGGGATGCTTACGGCTGCTTACTTGCGGTCTTGTCGTTGATGCGGAAGACTGATATCATTGAGTCTTTTGGAAGCCGTAAGTGGTTTGAGTAGTCCGATACGGCTGAGAGCCTCTTTTTGAGAGCCTCATTGTCAGCGCCTTACAGAGGGGCTCAATATGTCATAGCAGTTTTTTCACTTCCTAAGCTATTTGCTGTATTAGCTTAAGTGGGGATGCAGACAGAACTAGTTCGTAATATCTAACTTTCTGTAACTGTTATCTGATCTAAACCAGTAGGGCCTAGTCATCCTACTGCCTCTTTTCTGTTTTAAGGATGATAATCTACAAGATATGATACAAGATATCAATAATATCATCTATTTCCAGATTTTTTAGTCCCTAACCACAATTATTTTAAAGCCAAAAATTGATTAGTGTAGATTGATATGCTCTGGGGAAAGGACTAAAATGTGTATAGATGTGACCTGAGTAATGAAATGGTTAGAGAATCTACTAAGTTGCATAAAAGTAGTGGGAGTAGAGTAATGGCTAGAGAATTTTAAGAGCAGTATAGAGGTGGTTTGGGCAAACGTAGAAGGCTAAAAAAATCTATGAGGCTGGAGAATACACGGGGCTAGAGAATCTGGAACTTATAAGGCTAGAGAATTTGAGAGGCTAGAGAATTGAGAAGGCTAGAGAGTTTAAGTGACTAGAAAATCTGGGGAGCTAGAGAATCTGGAGGCTAGAGAATTTAGGTAGCTAGAAAATCTGGGGAGCCAGAGAATTCAAGAGACTGGAAAATCTGAAGGGCTAGAGAATCTAAGAAGCATGCGAGCAATTCTATTGATAACCACTTTATTTCTCTAGTTGCTTTCATATTCTAGCCACTCTTGGGGGGAGCTCAATTTTGCCTCAAAATATTTCTAGAGTTTCTATGTTTACTTTTCTCATGTTCTATCTATCATCAAGGAGTTAGATCTGGCTTCAACGCGTAGCTGACATTCCTATATTTAGATCTAGGGAGCCAAAACTGGTACTTGTCGTAGGCTATGATGGTAGAAGGTAGGTGCTTTCTGCCGCTCTCCCTATTTTTAGATCCGCCAGGTCTAAGCCAGTTGGGATCCATTAAGGGTGCCGGCTTGGAGGTGTTAAAAAAAAGGTGTTGGTGATCACCCAGCTCATCACCCGGCTCAGGTGCTGCCTCACCCAGATCACCCAGCTCACCCAGCTAAAGCGGCGTCACCTGGGTGAGCCGTGGGTGAGTGCGCGGCGCATTTTTGTTGTCTTGTGTTGCCAAATTTCCCCCATACGTTCATTGTATATGCGGCTGAGGCGTATTTTGGCAGCGATATCTTTAACTTTACGTTCGGGCGAACTTACATCAAAAGACACGCGATTTTTGTGCTATACTCAATGGTTTGACGGTTCCGGTATTTTGGTGGCGTACCAGACCACTCTATTACGTCTGGAACGTTATGCATTGTCTGTGCCTACAGATATACTTACATTTAGCTCGGGGCTGACAAACCTCAAGATAATACGGGGGGTCCATGGCTTCCTACACCACTGGCTAGAAGCTCGAGGCGTCCGGCGAGGATGCGATGCTTTTTGACAACCTCGACCCATGCCTCCTGACCGTCTTCTTCAATAGGAGACCCCCCAGTTGATTCATCCGAGGCATCCCCCTGCATTTCTAGGGATGCTAATATCAAGCTAAAATCGCCTCCAAGACGCCCTAGGCTTCCAGCACAATACAGTACTTGGGTGAGAAGGCTTTCCCGAGAGCTCTGGTCCCGTACATTCGGTAAGTATGTCCTGAGTGTTTCCATCAACATCTGGACTAGATGGAGAGGAAATGTTGAGAGCGGTGACGGTAGTGGCTGTAGCGGATCATGCCCGGAGGGTTTGTTGTTGGGTGCTATATTTGTTGGCATTCGAAAAGTCTTTGTATTTGTTCTTGAGCCTGATTCGAGGCCCTCTGACGTTGGAGCTGAACCAGGACCAAAAGATGACGAAGGGAAGATACTCTTGTACATAGAGACGATCGCAAAGCTCTGCTCCCTCATGATCTCAATGTAGCGCTTCAAGTATCTCTCTGTTTGTTGGCCGCCCCTCCATTCAGGGCCGGCTACTTGGTTTTGATCTTCCTTCTGCCCTCGGTTAGGCCACAACCGCTTTTGCGTCTCTTGGTCCGCCAGCTCTCGCAAGGGCTCCAGTGCTTCAAGCATGGATATCAAGTTCGCAAGCCTACAAACGAGAAAGAGTGCACCTAAACCGCCATCACTACCTCCTGAATGACTACCCTCATCTAGGTCGGGCGCCACTCGGCGCAGCCACCCAATGGCTCGTATAGCCCCCGCTAATTTGATTCCCTGGGTCCTCAGACTGACAATAAGGTTAGTCGACATAGAACGCATGGCTTCCTCTGCCTGAAGTGAGACGGAACGTATCAATTTTGATGCAGGATATAACGTATGGAGGCGCTTGATGTGAGCGTGGAGATCTAGTGCTGACCCATAATTTGCATTTGCAGAGACACTAGGTGCTCCGGCACCAGGAGGAGAAACCCCTAAACCAGTAGACGATGATATGGAGGAGGATAGCAATCCGGGAAGATCTAGTATATCTGACAAGCGATCCACATTACGGGATAGAAGTATAGCTTTCCTTCGACGCTCTAGTAATGGGTTGTTGGCGTTCTTGTTGAACGTTCTCGAAAAGCGCAACGTGGCCTCGTCGAGTTTCGGGAGGGTATGCTCAAGCCGCCGGGCACCCTCCGCTATTTCCGGTAAACTAACACCTAAGGCACTTAGGTGGTGAGACGAAAATATAATCGATTGGTGAGACCGTGTCGACAATGCTTGCAGGGAAAGGTGCAGCGAGTGGCGCGATTGCGCTAAAGACTGAGGTTCGGTGGTCGTGAGAGTTTGGAGTGCCAACGAGGAGAGGCGATGTAGGTATTCAGAGGTGATTGGATCATGAATTGCAGGCAACGGGCGAGGTGAGCCATGAGCAAGGTGGGGCGAGATGAGTTCATACAAGGGATCCGCCATTACGGATGGAGTGAAGAGCGAAGGGTGGAGTTTATAGCGACGTCAATCGAAGCAGGTACAGAGCACTGCTACTATATATCTAGATTGCACATGTGGGGTTCAAGCGAGAAATTTTGTGGCTCACAATGCATCTCGACATTCGCTTCCGCACAGCTTCCACACCTCTACCTATCTCTCCCCAGCCGTACGCTCGTTGGTTGTCGGCGTCGAAGTTCTCTATTTTCCCTATGCTTGATCTTTCTTAGAGCTTTTTTGTGTGTGACTGGTGCTCCAGGATAATGCCGTCTTCGGGGAAAGCGCCAGAGGGCGGGGCTCAGCGGGGTGCGAATAGGAATGCAGCCCAACAGGCTCAGACTGTACAGCGTCCAGATATCGACAGGTTTTTAGCACAGTCACTGACCAAGATGCCCTGTGCAGTTCTTTACTAAAGATTTGTGTGCTCTGAAGAGCGATCTCTCGAAAGTTGGAGTGGTGGATGTGAGTCTAGCTGCGATTGCCACTCGCGGTACACTGTACTGCGCAATGTCTAACTCATCTATAGAAAACATGGCACGACGTACGCATCCACCTTGGTTTATGCTGATAGAGGGGCTCTTCTCTCCACTTACTAACTTGAGATCTAAGGTTGAGGACGATGGATCCGTGCCACCGACGTACGCCATGAGTTATGATGGGAGCATAAGATCGGCAGAAATGCGGAGGTTTAGGAGCACGGGTATTGTGAGTAGTATAGAAAGATCGACCTGCTCTAGAGACCGCTTGCACAAATCACACTAACGCCGAGCGCCAACAGCTTCCCCGGAATTATATTCTGGTAGCCTTTTGCAACTCGGCTGATGGCTACGCACTGTTTGATGAATCAAAATTTGTCCTGCTTGATCGCTTCATGTATTTCGGCCAATTCGTCAAGCGAAACATGACGGATGCGATGAGCGGGACGGTGACCAGGATATGGTCTGAGCTGACCTTGCGCCCATCTTTTCCCAGAGCAATGTCGGGGGGTATACTGGGGGCACCTCGTGTGTCATGGCCGGTAGACGGAGAAACGCCGGCGGCAGAAATAGGTGAATACACCCTCGAGAAGGTCCCGGCCGAGGAAGTGATATCAGCCCGTGAATTTTTAGAAGGAGACTATATCGTATATAATAGCTGGCTTGGGGTGGTTGAAGCTGTTGTTGAGGAAGTTACTCTCCGTTTAGGGAACGGGAGTGTTGTGGTCGTTGAAGATCCAGCGGAATTGGAAACTCCAATACTTTCAGAAAGAATACACGGGCCTTCCGGCACCCCTCATTTAGCGAAGACAATGCCAGCTGACCGTGTTGCTGTCGGCCAATATGTCGTAACCCAGAAGGGAAACCTTCGTCGGGGGGCGTGGAAGTATGGCGTTTTCGACCCCTCTGTAACGCCACATGGCTATGTCGTCGATGTGAGAGCCGTTAGTATTGAGGTCTATTGGCTTGGGCAAAACCCGATGGTGGCGGGGAGGTTTGTCCCAGTTCCTCGGCCGCCCACCGAGCTGAACCCGGATATTCTCGACAGCGGTCAAGTCCGGAGGTACGATTCAGGGAGAATACCGTTAGCGTCTTCGGGAACGGAATTGTCTGGGGTGGCCCATATCAATGACCTCAAGTGCGGAGACCGGGTGAGATTCAGGGATTTGGCTAGTGCCGTTGTAAAGTACGATGGTTCCACCTCATCCACAGACGGCCGCCGGCGGGGAAAGTTAGTGATAATACCGAGAACAATGTCCCAGGGCTACGATCTCAATACATTTGTCGTCATCGAAACAAGGACCGTAGTCAATGTCCTGTGGCAGGATCTCACTGAAACGAAGGAAAACGGCACTGCTCTTGTTCCTTACGAGAACACTGACGACCACGATGTCTGGCCTGGAGAGATAGTTGCTGTCAAGGAAGAGGAAAAAGGGTATTTCATCCATGGGTTGCAAACGGAAGGCTCTTCTAGAGAAGAGGATACTCATGTTTTTCGTCCAAAACAAGTGGGGGTTGTTCAGTCAGTTAACCCGCTGGAGCGCATGGCGAAAGTAAGGTGGTTTGCTCATCCTGAGCTCGAGATGATTGGGAGGCTGTTCGCACTTCTTGTCCTACCTGGGTCAAAACTCGGAGCACTTTCAGACGTCACTGAAGACGTAAGCTTGTACGAGCTGTTAAGTGATCCGGCGCTTACGGTAAATCGCGGAGACTTTGTTCTCATTGCGCCCTCAATGGATTTCCCAAAACCCTCTAATGGTCCTCTCACCCATCCAGACTACGTGGAGGGTATAATCAACGCATCATCCTCTGACTGCCCAGGCGTCATCAGGCAACTAGGGATGGTCAGCCCAGACAATGTCAGACTGCTTAGGCAGATCCAATATAACTCGGCCAATGGGTACGCTACTGGGGGCAGCTCAGATCACGGTATTGGGCCCTTGAGTTTAAGGGCACAACTTACCAATACTTGTGATAGCCCTATAGACTGGTTTGGAGAAGTGGTTGAACTGGGACTAGATGGTTGCGTAACAGTAAGGTTGGGTGCGCTAGACCAGGTTAGAGATATAGTTGTTCCTGCCGAGCGTCTCACGGTGGTAGACCATAACGATGATGGTGACGATACTGAAGATGGTGAATCATCTTCCATAGACGGTAATGGGGATTTGTTATGGAGCAGTCGTGATTCTGAAGAGTCTAAATCTGAGGAAGCAATAGAAGAGGTAGAGTATGAAGGGGGGCAGCGGTGGGATAGTGATGGAGGCGATGACGTGTGGACCACGGAGACGGAAGACGAAGTAGATGGGGCAGACTTAATCGCGGCGGATGAAAGTGCAGACCCGAACCCCGCTATCCCCCTATCCGGCTCACGGTCAGGCAGGGATGAGGGATGCGTGGTCTCCACTCACCGGGTGGCTGATGGCCAGCACCCAGATACGCCGGCCGGCGGTGCTAAGGAGCCCCAGACCAAGAGCCCTCTCGGCGCTAAATCGTTTGATATCTATTCAAACAAACCAACTCAATTTACAGTCCTTGACTCAAGCCCGCCAACTGATCACGCGTTTATCGCAAAGCCCGCTGATCTCCCCGCTGGAAACGCCCGCCGAATTCGAAAAGAACACAAGATACTAGAAACCTCCCTTCCAAATGGTATTTTTGTTCGCGCGTGGGATTCTCGAATCGACTTGCTTCGGGTCTTAATCATTGGGCCGCGCAATACCCCTTACGAACTCGCGCCATTCGTTCTTGACTTCCAATTTAGCTCTACATTTCCTGCCGCCCCCCCCTTGGCCTACTTTCACTCCTGGACCGGCGGTGTTGGGCGAGTAAACCCGAACCTGTATGAAGACGGTAAAGTCTGCTTAAGCCTACTCGGTACATGGCCTGGTCAGTCGAAGAATGAAGCCTGGTCATCCGCTCGGTCAAGCATGTTGCAGATTCTCGTAAGTCTGATGGGCCTCGTCTTGGTGAGGGAACCTTTTTACAGTAAGTCTTCAACTGATTTCTATTTTGTGCTGTTCTGCCCCAGAGTGAATTCGCGTCCTGTGGTCTTTAGTTGCGGAACTGTCCGCTTGACCGTGGTACCTTAATTTCTGGTCCTAAAGGTATCATGAAATTTAGGGTCACGGCAAGCGATTAGCTAACTGACTCTTTTATAGACGAGGCTGGTTTCGATGTTTTAATGGGGGCAGAGGAGGCCATTATCAATTCTGCACTCTATACGGAAAAGGCTTTCATTCTTGCCAGAGGATTTGTCAAGCACGTTCTGATGCACCCTATTCAAGGCCTGGAGGATGTGATCCGCTCTATTTACTTACCAGGACAGGAGGGTGGCTGGAATCTTCTGCAAGAAGTGGTTCAGCAGTGCAAGGACATTATTTGTCGAAGTGAAGATAAAGAGGCTGTTCCCGACATACCTGCAACGCTAAATGACGGTAGAGTAACGAGGATAAGTGCAGGTGCGTTGATCCCTTTGAAGAGGAACCTCACTGCACTAGAAGGGATTCTGGCAGGGGCTGCAAAGTAGGAATCCCGCTTATAGGTTCTCTGCTTCTGGATATTGGGGTATGGAGCATGGAGAATTCGGCATACGATGGATAGGAAAGAGTAGATAGACTTGCTGCAAGCACTATGTAATGGGACAAAGTATCACGCCTTGGTTATTTGCCTAGCAGAAGGTTGATCTAAGTCATGGAGAGTAGCGTAGCAGTGAATATCGGAAGAAACGCTGGTCCAGCCACGGGCAAGTAGCCTGCTTGTAGGCCGTGGTTAAGTATCCATCCCAGGCAACTGAAGCGAGATGAGCAACGAAGGGTAATGGCAGTGGTGGATAGACAGAGTTTGTTTATCGTGCTGATATCAAGAGATGCTGGATTTCACAGAGTTTAGCGCCGGCTGGCAGAGCGGGCCACGCTGTGACGGGAACGACTCCCGCAACGCAACACCTGAATTAAGACAACTCCACCAAGGAGCACAGCTTGTGCTACAATGTCGTTTCTGTTTGGACGGAACAAGCAGAAGAGCTCCGCAGAGCTTTCCAAATTAGTCAAGGAATCCATCTTGCGGTTAGATGGCACAGGGTCGCAGAAGGTAGGTCGCGCCGTTGACATCCTTGGAACGGAACCACGAGAGACAGATGCTTACACCCAGCGGTTTAAATGGAGTGGTAGGCAGAAGAGGATATCGCAAGGCTACTGGCTCAGATAAAACATATTCTTCAAGGGACCACCGGTATATCATACCTAAAGCCTCGAACTGGGTATGTTGAGAACGCTGATCAGAACATAATCCTAGAGACCGAAAGCAGTCCTGAACAAGTCTACCAGTTGGTTGTTTCTCTAATCCAAGAGGACCTACTCTTCCTACTAGCCGTCGCAATTCCCAAACTGCCCTTCGAAACCCGTAAGGACGCCCAGGTTATCTTCTCATACGTCTTCCGGTATAAACCCCCCAACAGTCCAATAGCAGCTGAGCCGTTAGCTCTCAACCATGTCATCAACGGCCGTCCTGAGGTTATAGTGGCGCTGTGTAAAGGCTATGAACATAGGGAAAGCGCCATGAGCTGTGGAACGGTATTAAGGGAGGTGCTAAAGCATGATGCAGTCGCAGCTATTATCCTGTATGATGAACCAAAAGGTGGATCACCGAATATCACAAACGGGGGCAGTGCGGTTAGGGGTATCACAGCTATCCAGTATGAAATGCCGCAGACTGGACACGGGATATTTTGGCGGTTCTTCGATTGGGTGGAATCAGGAGGGTTCGAGATTAGCACAGATGCATTTAGCACCTTTAGGGTATGATATACGCTACCCCCATCCTGCAGCTACCCTCTCTGTTGCATGCGCCACTGAACAAGTGCTGAGAATTTCTTTCTGGTCAGGATATCTTGACAAAACACAAACAATTAGTCTCGTCCTACCTCACCAAGAATTTCACTCTTTTCTTCGGCCGATACAATTCCCTCGTCCTCTCAAACAACTATGTAACGAAGCGGCAATCAATCAAACTCCTAGGCGAGATACTCCTTGACCGCGCAAACTACCAGGTTATGACTGCCTATGTTGACAGTGCAGATCACCTAAAGATCTGCATGAATCTCCTCCGAGACGAGCGTAAAATGGTTGCTTATGAAGGTTTCCACGTCTTCAAGGTATGCAAACACATTAGGAACGCCTCCGTTAAAGCCAATAAGTCTATTCGTTCCTTCTAATGCAGGCAAATAGGTCTTCGTGGCAAACCCGAATAAGTCACTAGCAGTCCAACAAATCCTCATCAAAAACCGTAACAAGCTCTTGAAATTCCTTCCGGATTTCCTAGCGGATCGCACAGATGACGAGCAGTTCAGTGATGAGAAGTCTTTTTTGATTCGCCAGATTGAGACCATGCCGAGTTCTTCTACACCCCCGAACGCTCCACAAATGATAGGGGCCGGAACCGCTGTCAACAGCACTAGTGGTGCAGGAACCGTTACTTGAGAATCCCAATTTTCGCTTTCAGTGGGTTGGGTTTTTTTTTTAATTTTTTTTTTCTTCAAACGACATCTTTAGAGTAGAAGGAGTTTTCCCGCTGGAAGAGGGAAAATACGGGCGTCGATATTCCCTAACCCCATCCTATGGGAGTTTTTATTTACTTATTTTTTATCTAAAATTTTTTTATTTTCTCTGCATGGGTCTTTTTCCTAGTATTCCTATCCTTTTTCCATTATGCATTATTCCCCCCATATTTATCCAGGAAAAGTAGAGTAGAGGTGGGGAGGCTGAGGAGAGCATCACATCACATCGAATCACTCAATCTAAGGAATATTTTTGTTTTCCATACCACGCGCGTGGAGAAGGCATCGGGATGAGGACTTTTGAAAACAAGAAAAAACATCAGACAAAATGTTTTTTCATTAGTGAAGATTATTATAGTTGCAGATTATTAGTTCAAGAAACGCTCGCTAAGACTATATTTAAGTTATTAGGTAGCTATGACATTGTGAAAGTATTACCGCTTCGTACTTGTTCCAGATCAAAAGGCATCCAGGGTATACACCAGTTCGGCAGTCTGTTTCACTGGTGCCTACTCCATGATGCCTTCTTTGATAAGCCCACAGTTATCAAGAACGGATACCCAACTTCTGCTTTTTGATCCTCGGCAGCACACCAACCAGCACCAACACCACCGCTACAGTCACAGCCCATAATTTAATCTTGATCTGATCATGGATGTATTCTGTCTGTGTAGCTGCCACCATCGTAACAAGCATCAGGATCAAAGTCGCATACCCAGACATACGGTGATATTTATATATCTTCTTCGCATTAACTACACCTCCATAGAGGCGGGGAGTGTAGTACTGCGTGAATCCCACAAGGCCCTGAAGGAACAGGAAAATGTAGCAGACTGCACCGAGGATGGCGTGGGGGGACTTGAGGTGTGTTCCCGGGTGGGAGAGTTTGGCGTAGAGGATGACGGCGAGACCGGCATAGAGGGAGAAGGCAGAGAAGCAGTTGATTATGAAGTGGATGGCCGTACCCTGGCGCTTTTGGTCGGGAGTGTGCGTTGGCTGGAGGATTAAGATTGATTGTGTTAGGAGAAGGGCGCCAGTCTAGTCTTATTAGTTGTGGAATGGGTGAGCAAAAACTCAAGGGGAACACACTGAGTTGAGGAGCTGTGAATATATTTATTAGAAGTTCGTCGCTTGGAGATGGTAGGGCTGCTTCACGACTCACCGGATGTGCAGAGAAGAGGATTAGCTTATGGGTGAAGATGCCGGTCCAGATGACGGCCGTAAGCTGGACGGCATGGTTAGCAGCCGAGAGAGCTCTGGAAAAAGGCGACTTACAACCCATATACCCGCTTGCGCAAGTACCGCCGTCCCTGCGGTTTAGTTAGCACCAGCCCCAGATACCACTCGACCGAATCCTCACCTATTGCAAGATTAAACTGGATGCCTTTGCCTTCTTCCTGTAATACGTCACCAGGCCTACCAAGCAGGGGCTCATCTTCCGGACGAGTCTCGGGAGTCCCAGTCGTCGAAGTCATAGCAGGTTTATTTCGCTCCCTGAGTTGCAGGCAGATCTCGGCTCAAGTAGCAGAAAGTCCAGAAAGTCCAGAAAGTCCAGTGCACGTTGAAGTGGAGAGGGAGGTTGAAGGTTACGAGGCTGGAATGATGTCGTGATTGTTGGCTTGTGAAGCTTAGCCAATGAACCAATCAACAAGCTTGAATTATGAATATGACGGCACCAATGACAGAGCAGATGTCCGTGGGAGTATTTCTTTGGGTCTAGCTGGGGCAATTAGCAGTCAACTGGGCCACCTTCTCCGTGGATAGGTCCTGTTGATCTCTGTCGATCTCCGTTGATCTCTGCCCGCCTTGATGGACTCTAATTAGCTTGTGAATCAGCCGCTGCTGACGGCAAACTGCGAGGCTCACAAATCGCCAACCTCACTCTGATCTGACCAAGCTAAAGCGGCGTCACCTGGCTGCCTTGTATCGCCAAGCCGTTTGTGCTCTGGCTTCCATGTGGGGCAACGATCCAGCAATACGCCGCAGCGAAGTTTATCCCGCCGGAGCATTGAGGCCTGCCCTGGCCCAGAGACCATGGATATTGGAGGTCCACCATCCGGCGAAGAGAATGGGTTCGGCGGCCGATTTGGGGAGGAGCCACCAAAGCCGAAGAGACCACTTCCTGACGACCTGCCCAAGTCGCTAGACGATCGAAGGACCGCTGATACTTTTGGCACCGAGACCGAGATCTATGACGCATGGCAAGGTGTGTCTTGTGATGGTAGAGCTTTTTGAAATGTCTGCTTGGCTCATCCACTGGCTATTCTTAGGTCAATCGCAATTCCTTACAACACCGGTTCCTGCCCGCCCATTATCCTTCAATCTTGCTTTGGACGACTATACATTTGAGGATGAGATCGCGACGAGGAGGATTGAAGATAGCGATAATCGGTTAATGGAGATGCTTGCTGCTCAGGCGGCCCATCGGGATGGCTTCGCCACCGAGGACGAGGGCGAAATAGCGAAGAGCGAGAGGTTGCCTGCCGTGGAGAAGAGGGATATGCTACAGAAGGCGCTGAACATGGCCGCTAGCAACGGGGATGTGGAACGAATACGGAGGATCGTCAATGGAAAAGCAAAAGAATTTGTGGATTTGGACGCACCTGATGAAGAAGGGACTGCACCGTTGATATATGCGAGCTGCTTTGTGAGTGACCGATGGGAAGTGCTTATGGCGCAACTCCTGACAACAGCCTAGGGCCACCAAGAGGTTGTTTCTACATTGCTTGATGCGGGAGCAAATGTCGACAGACAGGATCGTAACCAATGGAGTTCACTGATGTGGGCCATGACCAACCGTCATAAGGGCATAGCAAAACTACTGCTGGACCATGGAGCATCGCCAGAGGTGAAATCATCGTCCGGTAGGACTGCGTTTGATTTCATAGCTCCGAATAGTGAGATTTCCGAGTACCTTCACGAAAGTGGGTATAATATCGGAAACGCTGGAGTCGGCGACGATTTCTACGATACTGGGCTGGCCCAGGGCAGATTTGAGGAGGAGATGGCAGAGACAGAGATGAAGAGGCGGATGATGATGGAGAGCGCCATTAATCTGGAAGTTGACCTTTCTAGCTTAGGATTGGATGAACAGCCTGAGGTAATTCGATGCGTTCGGGTTACCAGCAATAGTAATACTAATTTTCGTAGTCGCCAGAGGAACTAGAAGAAGAAGGGCAAGAATTCGTTTGGGACAAATGCCTCAACGATCAGATGTTTGTCTTTCAGGAGAGTGAACTCGGGCGGATATTGGATATCATTATCACAAACATGACACCTAAACGATCAGCATCGCAGAAACCCGTTCCCGCGAATATTATATTCCTCAGCGCTCGATATGCACACTATCACGCGAGTCGTGAACTACTAGCCAAGCTTCTTGTGAATGCCATGGATAAAATCAATGATGTTGTGGAGAAACACCAGTGGGATATGACTATCTTGGCCTTCTGGATATCGAATGCAACCCTCTTGTTGCACTATCTCAAAAAGGACGGTGGACTCATGGAAGCAACTGTGGAGTTTCAGCAACAGCTGGCCGAGATTATCAACGAGATTTTCATACTCATTATCCGGGATGCTGAACGAAGGATGGATAAAGTCCTCGATGTTGCAATGCTCGATCATGAGACTATCCCTGGGTTCGAAGACGTGCAATTCCAGAATGAGTGGCGGCTATTTCGCTCAAAGCACAAGGCAAAGCCCCCCGAGCCACTGGAGAAACGCTTCCGGCCGCCGTCGCCAAAAAGGAGGGCCCAGTTATCTCCCCGGAACATTTCGTCTCTCCTTTCTTCCACTCTGTTTGTTTTGGACCTCTACGATATCCACTCCGTCATTATTACGCAGGTGCTTGCTCAATTGCTGTACTGGCTAGGAGCGGAGTTGTTCAACCGGATAATGTCGAACCGGAAATACCTTGCCCGAACAAAGGCAATGCAAATACGTATGAATGTATCATCGTTGGAGGAATGGGCGAGATCGAACAACCGCCAGCCCGAGCACTACGAGAATGGGTCAATGAGTTCGACAGGCGAAAACACCATCGAAGCTGCAAGGAGACATCTAGCTCCCGTTATCCAGCTTTTGCAATGGTTACAGTGCTTCTCTTCCCTCGGCGACGATTTCGAGTCTCTAGTCGGTACATTACAGCAACTCACTCGTCTTACGTACCAACAACTTATCCATGCAGTAAAGCATTACCGTTCAGAAGTCGGGGAAAAGGGCCTAGCAAAAGACGCAATGAAATATCTAGTCACGATGCATAGGGAAACTGTCAACCGACGGCAAAGTCAACGCCGGGTAGCATCGGCAACATCATCACCCCAGTCGAAGCGGAACGTGAACCCGGAACCAACACCTAAAACTCCTGAAAATCGCGATCAGGTGTCCCCCACCCCAGGTTCTCCCTCTGCCCCGAACCGCGCCACGCCTAGCGTCCACAAACCTCCCCCGCCAGCGGAAGTCCAGGAGGAAGAAGATTACGCTCCAGAGAACCTCCTCCTAGACCCTGCGTTGATGCTGCCATTCTCGCTACCCACCTCTACCGACATGCTGGTCAGCTATGGCGCCGGCTTTGGAGGACTCAACCGAGAGCGCGAGCGGAAATACATTCCAACAGTTCCAGCAGAGTTTTTGACGAAGCTGGATCTCAGCGGAGGTAGCAGGAATGGCAACACGTATGGGAGTGGAAGCTGGGACGATGATGAGAGCTGAGTGTAGTAGTAGTGGTAGTAGTAGAACTAAAAGCAATTGGGCAGTTGCTGATTTGTTGGTTGGGAGTAGGCGGTTTGCATTCGAATGGGCATGTGGACGGCAAAGGCATGAGCCGTTGGAGTTCTGGGTCACCGGGCATATGTGGAAAATTTAGGCCACGCCACATAAACAAGGGCAGTAACCCCGTTTAGATATCTTGTGGAGATGGTACAGCACTCGGCGTTTAGAGAAGCCCCCCGTTGTCGAGCCAGGCCGACCTGTAAGTCTAGCCCAAACACGATTACACGCATGTATTGAATGTATGTATGTATATATACACATATAAGCACAAGCATATACGTCTGTGTGCATAGGGTGTAAACCCCAAGTGGCGATGGAGGAGTTGGCGATACTACTCATTCCAGCAGACAGGCAGGCACTTCAACTCTCCAACCTCGAAATAGACAACGGAAAATTCCGGAAGCTCACGACCCGGACTGCTGCATCTTTCATCTTGCACAGGGAGATAACTGGCCCCCCGACGGCCAAGTCTCCCGCAAGTACATCACATCGCATCATCAAGCGGCACAATGGACGACGCTTCTCGAATCACTGCCAACAGCTCTTATCGCGAAACCCACCAAGGCATGACTCTCGACTCCCGCCTTGTCATGGCCAGCCCGCGAGCCATCGCAACCTCTTGCGCAGGTCCTCCAGGCGGGACCCGGCAATTGGCATGGTCTCGCGACAGGAGTCTCTGACACTTACCTGATAGAAACCCTTTTGGGCAAGCTGGGTGATGCTAGGATGTATGTATATACAGAGTACTAGTATGTATATCAGGGATGGACAGGTGGGAGAGGCATCCCAAGGCCCGACACCAGGTTGTGCAGGCAGCCAGTTCGTGCCAAATTCCCTCCCGGCACTAGACAGAGCACTGCGTCCATTGCGTACAGAGTACAGAGTACAGAGTACTCCGCGTACTACTAAGTTCTTACGTGCGCCCTGGATGTCGGATAACTTAGCGTGGGAAGGGATGATAAGGGCTCCTCCCCGTCTTTCTGGAGCAAAAAGAGCAACAAGACAGCACACCACAACCTGTCTTCTTCTCTCTCGGGGCCTCCAGATCGCAGCCTGCTGAACAGAGGATTATGCCAATTGGCCTGGTATCATAGGCAATCAGGAAACAGTCAAGAAGCAAAGTACCAGCACCACACACATGAAATCCCAGGTGCCGCTCCGCTCGGACACCGGCAATGAGAGCAGCTCTATCAGCTCAGTTAGGCCCGAGGATATACAGACTACTTTTGGGACCAAATGCATTGGTAAGTGGCCATCTTCCTCCTCTCTCTACCAATCCGTCATACATAACAAGATAGACCAACCCACGCCCAATTCTAAAACCCATACTAAGAGATTAAATAAACAACGGTAGACCTCGTCTCTGGCCCTCTCGGCTCCACTATACTCTCCTACAGCGACGAATTCTTTGCGTCTGCAGTCAACCTCATAACAGCCACCCCGCCAATCCGTAACGCGGGCGTTTATACCCCCAATGGCGCTTGGTACGATGGGTGGGAAACCCGGCGACATAACCCTAATCCGTTTGACTTCGTCATCATTAAGTTTGGCGTTGCCTCTGGCCAGATCCTAGGAATAGAAATAGATACTGCATTCTTCAACGGGAACCATGCACCTGCGGCTGCGGTAGAGGCCTGCGTATACCATAGTGTAGGCGACGAGCTTACAGACCCCAGCAAAGACGACAAGGTGGAGTGGGATCTAGTCCTTCCAATCCAGCCATGTGGCCCATCAGCGAGACACGCATGGCGACTCCCGCAGCCCACCGAAAAAGCATACACTCACGCCCGTCTCCTCATGTACCCCGACGGCGGAATCGCGCGGTTCCGGCTCTACGGGCTTGCCCGGCCAGTGTTCCCAGAAGGCATCGACACAGTCCTAGATCTCGCATCCCTCCAAAATGGCGGCCGTGCTATTGCGTTCTCAGATCAACACTATGGCACCGCATCAAACCTGCTGCTCCCCGGCCGCGGTATCAATATGGGCGATGGATGGGAAACGAAACGCTCGCGAGACGAGGGACACACGGATTGGGTTATTATCCAGCTCGGAGCCAGGGGCACAATCAACAAAATAATTGTAGATACAGCGCATTTCATTGGTAACTTCCCACAGGCAATCACGGTCAAGGCGTGCGATTTCATGGGGAGCGGGGAAGGCGACCAGCCAGGCCAGAAGGCAGATTCGTGGGTTGAGATATTGGGCCCGCAAAAGTGTCGTGCCCACTACGAACACGTTTTTGAGGAGGATGTATTGTGCGGGGTCGGGGTTGGAAAGGCATGGACACATGTTATGCTAACTATGATTCCTGACGGAGGAGTCAAGAGGTTTCGCGTTTTCGGTTCGAGGGTAGTATAAGGCATAGTTAGACCAACGCTATCATTTTGCATAACCTTTTCTCTTTCTCCAAAACCCAGTAGTAGTAGAGCAGGCCATCTAGAGGAATCCAGTAAAACTATCCTCCTCCTCTTCCCCCCCCCTAAAATCGACCTGCACTCTAGAGCTACAGTAGCACCAAGTATACAGTAATAAAGGAGAAGATACTGTGGAGAGTATCGGGGCCGGTAGGTAGTATGCTCTTATGCTCTGCCCGGGTGCCTACATGCTACGGAAAAACGAGCGGCAGCGACGTAGGTAAGCTACCCGCGCCAAGAACTCTAGAATCTGCATCCACAAATACCAGAGCAAATCAGAAGAATATTAACCCCCACGACTACGGAAGCAGATGTATGTATATATATATATGCTTTTACCTGATTTTATACCAAATTTTTTTAATTTAACACCCCTCCGAAAATCTTTGCGTTTACTCTTTTTTTTTTTCTTTTTCCATTCTTACCCAAGCAGGATTAAAAAAAAATAATAATAATGATAACAAACAACAACCCCTTTTTTTTATCTCCCGATTTATATATTCTTATCCCCCCCTTCCCCATTCAACCTATTCACCCAACTTACTCACTCACTCATTCATTCGTTCATTCTCAGGCATCTCAGGCTTCTCAGGCTCCATGCATATATATATATATGAGAGAGAGTTTTTTTTTTTTAACTTCTTACTACTTAACTACCACTACTTAACTAGGTAGGGTAGAACAAAAAAGAACGAGCGAGCGTACGGGATATTGGGAAAGGGAAAAAGAACAAAAAAACAAAAAAAAACAAAAAGACGACGAAAAGAAAAGGAAAAAAACATTTTCAATCCATCCATGCCATTTCCATGCCATGTCCCCAAACCCGTTTCCCGTCGCATATCATAATAATAATAAAAAAAAAAGATAAATAAAATAGAGGCGGCGCTTAATTCGGAAGAGATAAGGATGGCTAGTATGTACATACGTACGTACGTACAATAGTTGATGTGGGTAAGAAAAAATAGTTTGTGAGGAAAGGAGGCTGAGGAGCGCGTGAGGTTGACGGGGCAGATGAGAGTTTGAAAAGAAAAAGGGCATTTGTCGCTTTCCCTTGGGGATCGCCAACTTAGCCGTCTGCGCTACTAACAACAACGCTCACAGTGCTACAACTCATCCTCCTCTCCTCATCTACATCACCATCTCCATCCCCAACGTACTCCACCTCCTCCCCCTCATAGTACTCTCCACCCCTATACAGCACCATCCTCCCACTATCCACCTCCACTTCCGCCTCGTCCCCGGTCTCTGCCCCCGTTTCCTCGGCCAACGTCAACTCTGTCCCCAAAGCAGAGGTGCCATAGCTAACCCGCCGGTCTACCGTCGCTTCACTCCCCTCTTCCGACCTCTCATCATCGTCATCCTCCTCTCGAAAGACTTCATTCTCCTTGTCAAGCGGGTTTCCCTCGAACCGTTGTGGTTTTCCGCCCCAGCTGCTCTTGCGCATGTAAGGAGCTCCGGTGGGGAGGCCGGTACGGACGCTCTGACTGCGTTTAAGGGTAGTGAGGCCGCTCTTTTCGGGTATTGTGGTTCCCAAGGCGCCAGTGGGGGTGTTACCAGTGATTTGGTTGAGACTGAGAATCCGCCTACCAGAGGTACTTGATCCAGAGGGGTTCAATCGGGTTCCAGGGGCACGAGCTTTCAGCGCCATACCGATACCGCTCTGTGAGATTGAGTGTTTGGGTGACAAATCTTTGTTGGGAACACGTTTGAGAGACATGTTTCTGTCGTCTCTTGAAGGGCGGGAAATAAGTAAAGCGCGGGAGTGATCGATAACCCCCTCGAGAATGCGTCGCTCGAGGCTCTCTGCTCTTGACTCCATCATTGCAAGTTCTTCGCGTCGGAGTTTGACAGCTGTCTCGAGACCAGAGACGTCGGCTGCAAGTCTGATCCTTTGAACAGATAGCGTCTCCTTGTCAGTCCTCAAGGCCGCAACCTCCTCTCGCAACCTCTCGCTTTCATCCTTGAGGCCCACAATCTCGGCCTCAACAACCTCCTTTTGTGCAAGTCTTCTCTCAAGTGCAGTGGTGGCCTCCTCGGCCTGTCTCTCTTTGTTTTCGTGGTCCTCTTTTATGAGTCTGGCTTGCGCCGTTACGAACTTGGAGACCTCAGCGGCGGTCGCCATAACTTGCTGATGAATCTGATCAAGGAGGTCAATCTGAGCAAAAGACTTTCCGGTTGTGGTGGCATGGTTCAGGAGTTTGTCCAATTTGGTCTGGACCTCCGAATCGTCGTACTTTTCCGCTACGTCACGAATCATTGCAGGAGGAGGTGCATTCGAGGACGTTGACGAAACCCGACTCTTCTTACCCATTGCTTGCTGTTGTGACTGCTCGTAATGCTGACCGACGACCAATAGGACATCCTTGACGGTATTCAGTATCTTGGGTTGATATTCCATAACGGTTCCTCCAAGGTCTTCAACGGCTGCTAGTGTTTTCACAATGTCTTGCCGGGTTTGGTGGTGTTCCTCTTTGGCCTCATTTTGAATCTCCTCTATTCGAGCGAATGTTTCGTCTACGCGGTTGAAAACCGTCCTAGAGTCATCCCCAATCTTCTCGCTAGTTGCGTTAACTGTAGTGGTGAGAGTCTCGACGAGCGACTTGAGCTCTTCCGTTATTGCCCTCGTGCCGGAGAGGACGTCGTCCTTATGGGCTTCCTTCCCCTCTGAAACCCTCTGCGTGTCCTCATACTTGGCTATGACGACATCAAATCTTTCGTCGAGCTTCTCTAGCAGCTCCGCAAGTAGTGTGTTGCGTGTCTCTTCCATCTTTTGGGTCAACTCCGTTGCCTTCTCTTCGGCCCCAAGCTTGCCATCTTCGATGCTGCCGTGGCAGCGCTCGAATTCGCGAGTAACGGTCTCCAGCAGTTCTCTGACTTCGACATCGTTGTTGTTGGCGTGCGCGACGATGATATTTTTAAGCTCTTCTAAGAACCTACTTAGTCCATCGACACCTTCGCAGCCCTCGTCTAGCCTAGACTTTAACTCCTCTCTCAGATCTACGAGGAATCTTCTAACTTCTTCTAGGGTTAAGCCTAGCCCTTCATTCTCGATCTTGCGGTCTTCAATGGCTTTCGTAGTTGCCTCGGTATCGGCATCCACCTTCTCTTTGTATTCATGGATGATGTCTCCAAGGGCCTCAAGGTCAGCTCTGGACGGAAGTACTTCTGGATCTGGGAGGACTAGGTCAGAAACTTTCGCGTTGGTATCTGCACAAAGAGTCCCAAGGGCTTCGATGTCGAGTTTGGTGACTCTATCTCCGGCTTCAGCCTCGGAGGCAGCTCTCTCTTTAATTTCTTCGAGGCCTGCCCGAACTTCCCTTAATAGGGTCTCCATCTCATTCATATCCTCCTTCTTCGCCCCGTCCGCGTCTATCCGTGCCGCAAAGTGTTCAAAGGCGTCTTTAGTGTCTTTAACGAGATCCTCAATAACACTCAAGTCTTCTCTCTTTACAGCTGTGTCTGGATCTGGTAACACCATCTCATCAATCTTTGCTTTGGTATTCCTGAGGAGAGTTTCGATAGCATCCACGTCTTCCTTTTTCACTTGATCTTCATCCTCATGCTTCTCTCGGTCCGCGATTACTGTTACAGCTTCTTGGATATCCTTTAGTGCGTCCTCTAATGATGAGAGATCCTGTCTACTTATTGCGTTCTCTGGAGGCGATGGCGGATCGGGTATAGTAGTTGTCTGCGGCTCGGGAATATCGAGCGATTCCACTTTTGTTCTTAATTGCGTGATGAGGAGCTCAAGATTTTCGATGTCATCTCTCCTCAAGCTGTCAGCGATGACCAACTGGCCCGACTCCGCGCTAACACTTCTATCTTTGTCTTCATGAAGGCGGTCAATATCTGCTTTAAGTCCAGCAATCCCAATCTTCAAGTCTTGAAAGGCCTCGCCAGGATCTGCACCATCATCTTTATCCTTGTCTGTAAAGAGGCGGTCGATGTCTGCTCTTATTCCCGTGATAGACGTCTTCAACTCTTCAAAAGCGTCGTTGGGCACTGCCCCTGCGCCGTTGTCCTTTTCCTGAAGACGGCTAATGTCTTCTCTGAGGCCCGCGATCCCGTCTTTCAGAATATCTAATATCTCATAAGACATGGTCGTGTCCACAGATTTGCCGGCGTCTGTTGCGGCGTCCCTGTCGGCCTGGAGACCATCGATATCCGCCCTGAGGCCCGCGATCCCGTCCTTTAGCGTGTCTAGTATCTCATAGGAAAGGGTCATGTCGATGGGCCTGTCAACGGCACTCTCAATCTCTGTTTTAGTATCTGTGTCCTTGTCTGCCTGAATGTGGTCAATATCGTCTCTAAGTCCCGCGATCCCGTCTTTGAGGGTATCCAGGATTTCATAGCAAACAGTCATATCGATGGGCTTGTCAATAATTTCTCTATCTGTTTCTGCTTCCCGGTCCCGTCTGTCCGCTAGAACTTGGTTGATGTCTGTCCTCAGACTAGCAATTCCGTCTTTGAGCGTGTCTAGAATTTCATAAGATATTGTCATGTCCACGGGTTTGTCGACTATTCTTTCAACATCGCTGCGAAGGGTGTCGAGACCGTCATTAATTGCAGCGAGGATTTCATCGGTTCCAGCAGAGCTGCTAGGATTTTCCATTATTCTCTGCATCTCCGAACGAAGGCTGTTGAGGCCTTCCCTCATCCCGTAGAGAATCTCGTCTTTGTCAGACACGATATCACCGCTTCTCACAACGGAGGTTCCAAGATCTTCTTTGACACGTTCGAGTCCGTTTCTCAAAGCGTCGAGAATCTCATCTTTTCCAGTGACGTCAGCAGCCCTATCAACATAACTCTCAATATCGGCCCGTAGGTGCTCCAGGCCGTCTTTCATGGCATCCAGAACCTGCTCTGTATCCCTGCCATTGGCTGCAACGTTCTGCTTAGCCTCATCGGAAACAGCCTTGAATTCAACTCTCATTTCTTCAAAAACTTCTTGGAGTCTCTCTAAAATCTCATCGGATAGCCCACCTCCCTGTGGTGGGATTCCTTCTAGTCCTTCTTTTACCGCATCTAAAACGTCATCTCGTGTTATATCCGGCTCCCTATTGGGCCCAGGAATCTGTGGGGGAAACTCAAACGTGCCTAATCCTTCCTTGACAGCATCAAGTAGGTCACTCCTGGTGATTTCGGGTTCCCTAATCGCTACCGCGGTTGATGTTGGAAATTCAAATGTCTCTAGACACTCTCTTACTGCCGCGAGAATTTCTTCCCTAGTAATGCCAGCTTCGGTTTCAATCCGAGCGGGAGGGTTGAAATGCTCAAGCGCTTCCTTGACTGCTTCTAGAACCTCCTCTCTGCTAATACCACCCACGTCACGTGTCTCCTGTTGCGGCTTATACTGGTCGAGGCCCTCCCTTAAACACTGAAGGATTTCCTCTCTCTCTAGACCAAAATTCTGAAGTTCGATTTCCGGTTTGTAAGCCTCCCATGCCTCTCTTACCGCCTCGAGGATCTCCTCCTTTTCGAGGCCTGAGTTCGACTGTTGAGCATCCGCCTGTCGCTGAAATGGCATGTCACCGAGCGCATGTTTGACCGCGTCGTATATCTCTTGGGCATCGACAGTCGAGCGGGATATGGAAGATGACGAGGATTGACGGCGGTTCTCCCTAAACACACGGTCCATGTGGTCTTTTAGCTCCGCCATGCCTTCTTCGACAATTCTTGCAAGTTCTTCCTTGCCTGCAGCCTCTTGTTCAGGGTTATCTTGGCTACGGGAAGAGCCAGCTTCGTCAAGTTTTCGACCAATCTCTCGTCCCATGCCCAGGACTTCGCCCCTGAGCTCCCGAACCAGTGCCTTGACTTCGGCGGTCAAGCCTCCGTTTTCAGTAACACTGTCTTTAAGTCTTCGAAGGACTTTGAGGATATCCTCTCCAACGAAGTCAGCAGCTCGTGGACTGGCAAAAGGCTTTCGTCCATCCGTACCACTACTAGTACTGGAACCTATAGGGGAGGGATTGCCGTGCTTAGTCACGTCCTTAGTCGTCTTAGCAAGTGGACCAGATCGAGACGCTTCCGAACCCGGTTCCAGTTGTGGGGGCCCATTACCATTTCCGATGCCGCTCCCATCGTTGAGAGCGGGCCGGCTCTGATGCACCGCGACTTGAGCTCCGGAGCTCATCTTCAAAAAGTCGACGATCTCTTCCAGCTTTTTGGCCGTTTCCATGCCATCCTTGTTCATCTTTTCCACTAGTTCTGAGAGTGAGCTCAAGAGCCGTTCTTGGCCTTCCTTAGTGCCCATTTCCCGGATTATTTTTTCCAGCATTGCCAGGCTTGCGGTACCCTCAATGTGGTGAGGGGATGAAGCATATTCTCGCTCTAGTGATACGGCGAAAGTGTTAGGTGAGGGTATTCTTGGGAGAAGTACGCTCTTAGTATGAATGCCCGCACCCGGTGATGATGCATGCGGTGCACTATCCAAGAAAAAGGAACCCCTCTCTGCGCCGTTATCATGGGTCGAGCGAGAGCCAGGTTCAGGTCCTCGAGTAAATATACCGTGTGAAAGATTCCGGACCAACTCTCGCAAGCTCAATCTGATATCTTCGTCTCTTGCTTGCGTCGCTTCTTTCAAGCTGATCAGGTCCGTGGCGTTATCCTTGCTGCGGCGACTCAACTGCGCCATCTCTCTCTGCAGATTCGTTGCAATGCTTGTTAAGCTTAGTATCTGGGTAGAAAGTGCATCAAATGTCTGCGGTGTTCGGACCAATGCTGAAGAATACACCGGTTCCACCTTTGGGGGATCAGGGACCGAAGGCGTAGACATATTTTGTATTGCCAGCATCGTGGCTGACGTTGGCGGCGTGTTCTCTCCAAGTATGCTCTTAGCGTGGCGTAAGGGTTGGCGGCCAGACGGAGTGTCTCTCCCAATATCTCTCGTGAAATGGGAGGGTGTACCAGCTCGTGAGGGGCTTTTCTCTGGTGAGCGCTCGCCAAGTTCTCTTCCTACACTGCTATACAAGGGAGTGGGTGTCGTAGATCGGGCTTGGTACTTCTCAAGAGCGCGTTCTGGAGTTCGTTCGTCGATGCGGGGTCTACCACCATCGATAGAATTGCTTATATCTCTGACATTCCCACTGCTACTCTGAAGAGATTGCATCCTCTTGTGATGGTGGCCCTTGAGTAGTCCCTTCGTTGGTGAGACTTCGCGAACTGGCATGGGATTGGTGGTGTATGCGCTTGGGCCAGTGTTTTCACGAGCTCTCTCGGTCAGAGCTGCAGCAGCAGCTGCAACAACTGCGGATGTGTTTGGTCCAGTTGTGATACGTGGGGATGAAGGGTTAAGTGGCAGAGGAGGTGGCGCCCGCTCTGGATCGGAGGAATCCCACCTGACAATCAAATAGTCCGAACATTAGTATTCGTGTAGGATTCTAAAACTTGGTAACTACGGACAACAGGGTTCACGGTATAGGGCAAGATGTCGAGAGGTAGTTATCTTCACCGGGTATAACCTTATCGAATGTGATAGAGATGTTACGTACATGGGAATAGACGCCCGATAAGATTCCGAGCTGGAATGCTGATGTCTCGCATTCCGTTCCCTTTCGCGTTCCCTGGAGGCTTCGATTTCGTTCAGCGGCATGGCCACAACCAGCTGGGCCTCGAGATTGCGTCGCCAAGATTAGCGTCGGGGAATGTTGCAAGTTATCGAGGGTTGCGATCAGCTTAAAACATGAATGGATATAGCAATCGGATCACCGAAATGTCTCTTTGTGAGGAGGGAATCGGTTGCGTGTGCGTTCTCCGCAGCGTGACGTTGGGATTGAAGTATGGGGAAGGGTGGTGAGCTGGCAGATGAAGTTTGGCAGCTGGCGGGCCGGGGCCTGTTGTTTACAAAAAGAACCAAAACAAAATCCTCAATCCGGTTAGACTCAATCTTGGCGTCGCTAGGGCTTTTGCCCAGTTTACCTCCAAGCGAGGACTGCTGTTATGACTAAGCATACAGATCTTCTCGGCCAGGACTTCGCGATCATCCAAATCTGCGGAAATTAGCAAGCTCTCTCCAGCAACACCAGCCAAAATGAAATGTAGGTTAGCTTCAATTCCATACTGACGACTCCTAGGCTGACTTGCATGACTGTTTAGTCCTTAAGGTCGGCCGCGTGGCTATTATCACTCGGGGACGATATGCAGGAAAAAAGGTATCTCTACTCCCGCAAGCAAACGCGAGCGTGTCCTAGCCAGTGTGTTGTTTTAAATATCTTTCTGATTTCGATTCCACTAGGTCGTGATCATCCAACCCCTTGACACCGGCTCTAAATCTCACCCATTCCCTCATGCCCTCGTTGCCGGTCTTGAGCGCTCTCCATCCCAGATCACTCGTCGGATGTCAAAAGCTCGACAGGCAAGAAGAAATAAAGTCAAGCCGTTTATCAAGGTGATCAATTACAACCATCTTATGCCAACACGCTACACTTTGGAGCTTGAAGGACTTAAGGGTGTGATTACGAACGATACTTTCAAGGAGGTCTCACAGAGGGAGGAAGCGAAGAAGTCCGTGAAGAAGGCTTTGGAAGAGAGATACACAAGTGGGAAGAATCGGTGGTTCTTTACTCCATTGAGTAAGTTTTCCACCTTGTTGTGAAACTGGATCGAAACATAGGCTAGACCCGCTATCTAGTTCAAGGCCACTCACTAATGTGTTCTTCTATAGGGTTTTAGATTCTCTCTATGGAGTGTGCCTAGGATGGGATGGTTTCGATGTGCCTAACTGTGTCCTTGCTGTGGCCAAGGATCTAGCCCGTTGTTGACTTTTTAAATCATCAATTTCTGGTGCCTGTTGTGATGCATTCATAACTGAAAGAACCACTCCGTGGCTACTTCAGATGTGCAGTTAGAACACATACCAAATGAGACCGAATGCACCATGTTCCCGTGTCCAATTTTCTTTCACCTGGTCGATGCTCGCTAGTGTCTTAACGTCTCACCCTGGTATTATCAACGCTGCTTACACCCATAAGATTCTATCGTCGGAGCACCACTCGGCGGTTAACACCCGGGACGAGTGCAGATCAGATTGACGAACTCTTCTGTAAAGTTATAGCTGGACGGCAGGCAGGAATATTACGCTGGAGGCAGCCGCTCTAAGGCCGCAAGGCGTTTCGTATCCCCAGAGTTTACCTAGTTATCCAAGCCATCGGGATTTACCCTACCTGCATTTTGTGCCTCTAAAGTGGCCCAGTCCCCTAGCCCCGCCAACTTGACGGCACATATATCATTAAGGGCTGTCAAAACCGGCTCTCATCTGCAGGGTACTGCCCACCGCATCTGCACCGGGCGGATGGACGCAGGCACAAGTCTAGTCACCCAGAATGTCTGGCAGCGCCAAGCTCACGTGACTTGTCTGTGCGCAGATCTGCCATGATGTTCCGGACCCCAACGTTTCGCCGGGACAGGCCCAAACAGCCCAAACTCATCGCCGCTGCTGGCTCCAACAGGGCATTCTTGCGAGAGAACAGGAACGCCAAGTCTCGTGATGGGAGTGCTGGAAGAAGAGGTTTTGGCGCGTTCCGGGATTCCTCACTCCCGCAGCCCATCGCTTTGTGGGGAATAGACAGTTTTGACAGGTGCCTGATTGGCCGGCTGGTCTGAACTCCCGTCGATCAACGGACGCGATGAGATGGGGCTTGTGCAGCCCTCCGTACACAGTAAACCGCTCGGCTGCAGCATCCTGGCCGCAAAACCCAACCTTTAAAGAAAGCTCGCGCATTCCCACCTCCCAGCCTGCCCTTCCTCTCCTTCACCACACACCATCACCGCCATTTCAGCCGTCCTTCATCCTGCTTTCGGCCTCGTTCTTTTATCATCGGATTTTGAATTCTGGATGCGCCGATAGGATTTAACCATCCAAACGATTCATCATGGCACCCTCAAACCCCTACTTCTACTTCTCATCGCCTACTGTCGTGCTCCCTCCTCAGCAGCCACCGCACACTTTTGCAAACGATGTCGCGGCTCCTGTATCGAGCTTCAACTTCGGCTCGCCTTTCGCTCAATCCTCATCATCTTCACGCGCGACTAAATTCGCACTTCAACTGACGACGTCGCTCACTGTCAACAAGAGCAGTCGGAAGCGCACTCGCGACGAGATCACATCTCCAGCCGAACACGAAGTCGACTTTGGATCATTGAAAAATCCAATTTCATCAAGCCCAATAGCCATCCCTGCTGACGCCGAACGCGTCGCTGCGCAGACATCGTCCCTCTCTGCTGATGCGAGCCATGAAAAGGCCGCTTGGGAACACGATACGAGAGCATCAAAACCATCTACTCCATCATCACTTATAGGACCCGCCCCCCCGAAATTGGTCAGCCGGAAATCCCAGCGCTTGGATTCGAGCTCGGTCGACCTGGAACCCGATTTCGCCTCTGTCGCCGAAGGTAGCCCTTCAAAGTCGTCTCCTACGGAACCCACCATCGACAACTTCACCCTCCTCCTAGGTGTTGGCTGGACACGAATCAGCGAGGACAACGACATCCAGGCTGCCGCACGAGGATGGACACGATACATCGCTAATCACTTTCCCATTACCGGGCCGGCTATTCTCCTCCAGAGCAAGGGGCTCAATTCATACCTTGTAGGTGCAAATGAAGGTTTTTTCTTATTTCACGATGACTTGAACCAGGGCCAGCTGGTGGGCACTTCTTGGGAGGCAGCCTTGATGAATCTCAGGGTAACACCAGTCGCCTTTGAGAATATGAAAGTTCTCCGTCCAGCCGCAACCCCTATTGCAGGTGGTGCCGTTTTCAACGGCGCAGAGCCTCAGCAGGCGGCAATGAAGGACGAGGCGATGCCCACCATCACTGATGAACCCGCTGGTCAGGAATTTTCGATGGATTTGGATTGATATTTAGCACCTCGCTTCCCCAAAAGGTTTATTTCACACGCGCTGAGCACATACCTCACATATTCGAAATCAAGGCACAATTTGGCACGAAAATTTTTGGGGCTATAGCATTTTTCCCTTTTCCCTCCTTTCCTTCAGATTCAACTAGGGTTAGCTCGAGGGCTGGTGCTTATCATTTCCTATCTATTCAACTCGCCTTAATTCCAATCATCGCTTAGGGCGAGCGCTCACCAAAGATACAAAAGAAACCAAAAAAAAAGACAAGACATTAAAATAAAAAAAAACCCTCGAACAAGAATCCCAAATATGTGACTCAAAAGCTCAATCTAAAACAATTTCAGACTGCTCTGTACTCCTTATTGCCAGCTACCAAGTTTGCTGTGGAGGGAGTTGGACACGTGACTCTCCCGACTCTGAGAGCAAAGGGGTGGGGAACCAGGAGAGTCGAGGATTTGACCATATTTGGCTCCCTTTTTTTTTTCCTATTCTCTCTTTTCCTGCATTGCCTGAAACAGCGCTGCGTTGCCCCGTTTTCGCCCCGAAAATAGAGCGGTATGTGGGGCTCGCCCCCACTAACTACGATGTCTCTCCGACCGTGGGGTCCAAGCGACCACGCCAAATACTGCTTCTAACACTCATGGCCTGGTACTTGTGCGTGCGGTACTTGGGAAAGTCTCTGCCCAGACTTACCCCTGCCCCCCAAGTACGTACATGTACATTGTTGGCTCGATTCGACGCGCTAAGCCTAAAGAAGCATTGCTCTCACAGAGGGTTTGAGCCCTGGATGCAGCATACTATTGGGAAGTCTAGGTGTAAAATATCGTATAGTTTATTGGATCTAACTGTGTTAGTGTCATATCAAATTGGAGTTAAGCAGGAGCCTTTGGCTTCCTTTCCTCCTTGGACTATATTAGGTAACGGCAAGGCCGTATGTATATGAATATCCATTTCCAGTAAGACTTGCCCCGGTCGTGCGGGGCCACAACCTAGCTCATCACTCCTATTGACCACAACTCCACGAAAACAACTCTGGGTCGATATTGAAGACCGAAAAGAGACATAGCAATGCGGTATGAAGCCCATTCCACCAGTCGTTATGAAAGACGCAGATGACTAACATCTACCGGGTGTGTTAGGAGCAGCCGGAGCTGTGGGGACACGATCCATTCTCTTGCTCGCTCAACATCCGCGATTGGAACTGGTAGCTGTAGGAGCTTCTGAAAAGTCGGCCGACAAGAAATACTCCGGTGCTGTGCGTTGGAAACAGTCAACCCCAATACCCGCACAAGCCGCAAATCTGATCGTACGACGCATGGTAACTATGCAGGCCGTATCAGGAGCAGGCTAGGGAGAGCGCAATTTTGAGGGGCTACATCTAGCCTTTGAGCGAGCTGGTCTTCAATCTGAGTATGGCATGAGGATAAACTTTGTTCTGATGAAACTTGAAGTGTATAACTTGTTCTTTAGCGTTTCCTAGCTGAGGTATCCTCTCCATTCCTTCGGTGGGGTTGAGCTTTGCCTAAAGGCCGAACGAGCGAGCTATACCGATTAGGGAGTTTTCTCAAACATGGAGTACGGCTCTATATCCATCAGCACGGCATTGTTGTGCTTTGCTTTCTACCGCCCAAGATTGGCCAGCCTCCGACACCTATCCGGGTTTGTCAGGAGATCAGGAGTCTAGAGCGGAGTCTAGCTGTGTCTACCACGACCGGCTGTCCCATTACCCCGCGTAGAGCTTCAACATGCCGGAAAAAAAAAGGGGGGGGGGAGGAGCGGCAAGCCGATGGCGCAATTGCTGCACAGGATCCCAACATCAATCCTGCCGCCTTCAGAACGGGCCCTGGATTAGCTTCTGGACGTCAAATGCAACGGGAATATCGGCGCCCTCTTCAATTGTGCTGAGCATTTCCGGGATATATAGGACTTGCTATTTAAATCCCTCGCCAAGTGCAGAGCAACTCTGCATAATGTACAGACAAGCCAGCGCCGCTATAGTTTAATCCCCCACCTGGTACTCCTCAGCTGCTCGATTTTCCCGGGGATTCGTATGGATTCTTTCAATTACTTGTTGAAACTAAAATCGAGAAATTCGGCCTGAACGCCCAGTCTACCAACCAGATTTGACCCGACGGGTTCTAGGATCAGGTTCCTTGGGAGAGATGTCTTGGTGTGTTAAGAATAGAGATGGGAATTGGGTCAGAGTGGGGGATTCTGTTGAGGGCGTCGAGTGATTAGCTCCAATTTTAGCTAGAACAATATCAATTGTTTTCTGTCATTGGGGGGGGGGCCTAATGAGCGTCAGCTATTGCTTTCCGGTCAAGAGGTAATATAAGGTAAAATGGGAATACCCGTCTTGTGGGGTAGTATATATATATATATATATATATATAATTAACTAACTAATTTGAAGGCCAAAATGCGGAGGCTAGGTTTTTTTTTCGTTGGTTTTGTTGGTTTTGGATGGACGGAGAGAGAGAGAGAGAAAACAGGCGCCCATGGAGGTTGAAGTTAGGGTTCACTCGTATCTATATACATTATTATATATTATATACACTACTATATCTATATATCTAGGATTGGAGTTGGGGCGTGCCGACAGGACTCTTGATTACCAGGGGGAACCCCCCCCTTTTTTTTTTTTTTCCTACCTGTAATCCCCAACTCTACAATCCAATATACTCCTCCCTCTTTTTTTCCGTCGCGCAACATTCGCAAATTCCCGGTATGCCCATCGCCCGCCTGCTCTTTGTAAAAGCCCGCGGACACGAGTATACCTCCCTCTCTCTCTCTCTCTCGGGGGGGGTATATCCTGCCCGAGGTCTTGAAACCCCGTCGTGTTTGCAAAACGCTGGATATTGTGTGCTAGGCTGGGGGGTTTTTCTGCTTGGGCGGCACGGAGACAGTAGAAACTGTAATAGTCGCAGCGATGGCAGCAGCGCCAGAGGAGATAGCCGGTAAGGATGGGGGGATGAGGGTTGTGGTGGATAATGATCGATAACTGCAACTGCGTGTGATTTAGTATTACGGTCAAATTACAGGAAGGATATGCAGGACTTACTGGCAGAGCAGTTCGTAGAAGACATTGTCAAGGCTAGTAGTGATCTGCTTCTTAGACTACAGGATAAAAGGGTACTCAAGACGTGGTAATTAGCCTATCGAGATCCCTACGAATCTAAGACCATGGTGGGAGAAACCCGCTCCTACCGCAGAGAGGCCTCGCGCCATAACAAGCCCCGCAATTACCCAACAGCAGCGGATGGTGCTAGTAACAGTGGCAGCGGGGAGAGCAAGCTCCTGCCCCCCCAGCTCAGGCTCAATCCTAAGCCCTCCCCCCTTACTCGCCCACCACCCAGCAGTAGTAGCAACGGCCAACAAAAGGGCATCCATATCCCCCCAGCCCTAGTCTCAGGGCCTTTGAACATTATTATTCCCGGCCCTTTATGGCCCTCGGACACGGTAAGCTCCGTCTGATTGTCTCTGCGGTGATAGACATTGTAAATAGCTTTTTTTAAAGAAAAAAAAAAGAGAAATTGCTGCTTTATATTGTATATGGTATCCGTGAAATATATCACTGAAATTAGATAGGGATGTAGGGTCAGATGCGGTTCAGTTGCAGTTTTGGACTCCACCGCACTGCCTCGAATACACCAACGTATAAAAGAGATGAAGATAAAAACAAAATTTTGTTTTCTTTTACTTCCTCTTTAGCTCTCTCTCCCTCTCTCAATATCCATACACTCAAATTCCCACAACGAAAAGAACCCCCCAAAAAGGGAGCAAAAAGAGTGAGAATGTTTTCTCCCTTCCTGCGCGAAAAACAGCATGTTCCGCACTCCAACCCCGTCCGGAAATTTTAATCCACGGCTTCTCTTTTATTTTATTTTTGATTGTTATCATATCAGTCCAAGACGTGCGTGGCTAGTCTGCTCGGCCTTCTTCATCATTCACCGTGGTCAGCCAGCTAGCCAGACAGCCGGGCATGACTGCGTTTGATGAAAAGCGGTTTGAGTTCCGGTATGAGGCGCGGCTTAGAAACGGTCGTCATCAGTGCTCAATACTCGATACACACATCTCCATGGTTTGTTTTCTCTTTGGGGGGTGGGGGGGCGGGGTCCCGGTTGCCTTCAGCCCTTCTCTCTCTCTCTGGGGGGGTTATGGCGGTTATAGATCTCCGGGAGGTGGATCGGATAGAATGCTATTTTTCATTGGAGGGTTGGGGAAGAGGCTATATAATTAGCGTGAGACTTCACAGGTGGGAAAGCCACACTTTGACATTGTTACGCTCAATCCCCTGTGGTCTACGGCCCATTGAAGCACCCCGTGTCCAAGACCGCAGACTCTAAATTAGTCAAACGCCCGCATATGGAGTATGGAGCCCCCATATAGATTTCCTCAGGGGTGCAATAGACTTCATATCTCCACCGACGCCCGAGTAAGTTCCCACCTACTACCCTTTGCTCTGCAGCATTTCCTTGGCATAGAAAGTCTCACAGACTAGCTGGACTCGCATAGGCCCACAAGCAGTGCGTTGCTTTCCCAGAAGCCTCGAAGTGTGTTGTGAACAGAGGCCAGATTTTCGCGAAGGAATAGGAATATCCTACACAGGAATTTCCTAGAGCTGGCCGAGTGGACCTCCGTCGGCAAACCTAGCTCGTTGCATGCGGGAGCATTTGATGCCGACAGCACGCCGGACAAAGACTTGCTTAAAGTGCAATTTGGGAGCGCCGAGACCACTTTTGTGGACTTGGCGAGGCAGCTGCTGGAGATCGAGAAATGGGAAAAAGCAAATGCGATCTGATAGGCCGTGGGAGAGCCACTATCGGCCGTAGTATGCTAGATGCTCCCGTAATGGCTTGTTGACTTCCCCGTAATTTGTAGAATCGATGAGGGGAATTCACGGCGAGTGTTCCACAGCTACCGAGAACACCCGCTGTAGTTTGTGACACGTGCAAGTCATCGCCCCGCCATTTCTGAAAATAATTCTCATCGGCCCGGCACAGGAAGTGGTTGTCACATTCTAGTCGATTCGCCCACTCCTGCGTGCTCCATTATCCTAAGAATTTTAATCCTTGTGATTGAGATTGGAAATAAACCCCGGGCAGATGTTTGTAGCCGCCACGTACCTGTGTTTCTGTTGAAAATATGGCTTCCTATGTTGGCGTTTCGTCTCCAACCGGCCCTGATCCCGGATCCACAGTCGCGGCACCCTTCACATGCAAAAGCCGGAGGGGCAGGGGTAGCATTCCGTATCGATAACGACTTGTATACACCATCGCTCAAGGACGCCTGGTGGTCGAGGGAAAGGAACCTCTCGACCTTGAAGATGCGTTCAGGTAGCGCTATCAGGGTCTCATGTGCCATCGTGCATTTTCCCCCCACGGAATGTTGGAACAGGTGTAGGTCGATGTGGAATGTCATTTCCTCGGACGCCCAACAGACCCCTTCGCATTTCTTTTTTGCGACCCCATGAAGGTTTCCATCACCCGCTATGCCGCAAGCTAGGGTGGAAATCAGGATTGCCTTCGATTATGCGGAAGCCAGATATAGTACAGAGTGCTGTACGATATCCAGAGGATTTGGAGGACGGCCAGCCCGTGCTCCCATTGGGCGTATGCACCATGAACAGGAGGGGCGGGGCGCATTGATAACTGAATCTTCGCATGCTTATGCAGGAGATCAACCGTCGCCATGTGCGTCGCTATAATGAGAGGAGCTGCTTCATCCTGCACCAACGATGTGCCCATGTGCAGGGCCACTTGGGCCACCATTCCGTCCTAGGGCAGAAGAGACAAAGTGGACTAAGGAAGATGTTGAGTGCAGCACATTCTCCTCGTCGTCGTAATAGCGCAAGGCGGCCGCGACTCTGCTCTGGCATGTGATGCAAGCTAGAGGAAGCTCCGAGCTCTGATCATCTCGCAGAAAATGGATCGCGCCAGGTTGAGCTTGAGTCTGAGCCTGCGGGTCTTCTGCCTGGAGGCGCTTCATCCCAAGCATTCCAAGCATTCCAAGCTCTACGGCAGGGAGCAGATAAAACCCCTGCTGCAGTCCCACCATCGCGCTCTGTACACAGTCCTGTACGTAGTACCGAGATACCCATCCCCTCTTCCACTAGGGTAGCTTCACCGTTCAGGCCCTGACTGCTAGCCGGGCCTACCCAAACCTTGATGGGTCATACACCCGTCATCTGCAAAGTTCGGAATCCACCTTGGCCAAGAAGGTGAGTCTGGGTGGCGCCGCTCCCACATGCTATTCCCGAGGTGGGGTGGGTGTGGCTCACCAGTCATTCCGAATAAGTAGGCAGGAGCTCCCCCCTCAGCTCTTTCTCCGCCTGCCTGTCCCTGCCCAACGATCAGACTGTACCAGCTCTGCCAGCTCTCACCAGCCTTCACCAGCCTTCACTACAGCACCACCAATTGCGTGAGTGGGTACAGCCGTTCTTTCACGCTGCGGTGCCTACAAGGCTATTTGTAGTCAATCAGCATAGCTGACGTATTTCACAGTCACCATAAGCCCTGTAGTGATCATATGCCCCACGCCGAAAACGATAGAATGGTTGAACCAACCACAAACGGCGAAGGCCCTCATTCTCTCTTTATCTCTGTATGTATTACGCCTCAGGCTCAATGTCAATTGAACGTTCTCCCTTCCTTCACCGGCTATGAATATGCAGAACGCTAACAAAATTTTCGCCATAGCACCTCGCATCGTATCCGGTAGTCTACGACTCCATCGAGACCTTCAAGTCCATTCCCATTGGCCAGAAGTCCATCTCGCTCGCCGACCAAGGCTACTGCACATTCGTTAAGCCCGTTCAGCCATACTTCAGCAAGCCGTACGACTTCGTATCTCCCTACGCCCGCAAGGCAGACCACCTAGCTGACAAGACGCTCAACCACGTTGACTCGCACTTCCCTATTGTTAAGCAACCCACGGACAAAATTAAGGGTACCGTCAGCGACTATGCCAAATTACCCCTACGCGTAGCCGGTGACAGCAAAGACTACCTCTTCAATGTGTATAGCAACGAGTACAGGAAAGCTGGCGGCGATAAAGGTGGCCTCGTCGCAAAGGGCAAGGCTAGCGTGACAACAAGCTTGGTTGTCACATCTGAGCTGTTAGCATGGCTGAGCTCTTACCTGGGTCAGAAAAAGGAGCAAGCCAAGGATGTTGCCAACGAAAAGGTGAACAACTGACTGGGTACACAATAGACCAGGGAATGAGGTTGGGAGGCAAGGGGGATGAGAAAAGTGATGGTGGGGGAACAAACACGAATGGCGAATCAACGATGTGGCGGAGAGTGCAGTTTCAAAACGCTCCATGGGTAAAAAGATGGGAACGCAACGCGGAGTTTATCATTGCTTAGGGAACCGGATCGCAAAAACATGCCCTTGCAAAAAGAATTGAATTGTCTCTTTTGCGCAATTACAACAAATAAACTACATTGCCTCTTCTACTCATTCACGTTCTCTCCCTTTCCATTTTGTTTTATTTAGGTCTTATTTCTTTTTTTCTTCCGAGGGAATGCACATATTTCTCCATCATTATTATTTTTCTATTATCTTTATTTTTTGCTCCTCCCATCATTCTAGCATGGTTGTGTCATTCTCTGCTCTCTCCCTATTTCCCTCTTCCATAACCGCACACTAGTATAGATATAATTTCGGGTATTTGAAGAAATTTCTTGTGTGTCTAGGAAGGAGTAAAAGGGATAAAATATGAAGTGGTGTGGTCTATTATCAAAGAAAACGAAAGTAAGGGGAGGGGTCGTGGATCTGTAATGTGAGCGTGAATTTGCGGGACGCAAGGGAGGCTAATTAATCTTGGAAACTTACCCCCCTTCCCCTGACATTTCAGATTTTTGGGTTCCCGATTCAAATCTAGAAAATAAGAAATAAAAAAACTTTGTCCCTGCATTTCTAAGAGCAAAGGAGTTAGTAGTGTGAAGTAGGGTGTTTTTCTTTTTTTGCTAGGATATAATCCCTCCGTGAGCGGGAAAGCTTGTCTAACTCGCTCGTTTGTGTAAGCGTGTGGGGGTAGAAATAAATTGGGAGATGGGTAGTTGGTATTGTGTTTGTGGGTATGCGGGTGGTGGTTCTAGGACCTTCGGTGTGCGGCTGTGGGAGGGTTGGTTGGTTGGTGGTGGTGGATAAAATACTTAGTGCTTTTGAGAATGGTGAGATTTCGGCGGAGGAGGCCCGGGTGATGATGGGTCGGGTTTTCTTCGACTGTGCCGCCGCTATATCTAGCAACCGGCATCGTAGTTGGGGATAAGGGCGATACGGTGAGTGGGCCTAGGGGTAAGCAGCTTGGAGAATTGAGGTCTCGACTAGTCCATAGCCGACCTTCTAACTACCAGTCAGTACGAGTGTACTGAAGAAAGTTGATTGTAGAACCTTGGGTTTCTTTGCCATGCAAACGCCTCCCGTACTGCAGGCCCAGCCTGTGGTCTGAGTCCGTTTACATGCTCACCACCGTGGCTTAATGGCGGAAGTCAGATGTCTTCGTGCAAGACAACTTCGACCCTGGTGTTGCAGATCCCTCCTCTATCAGCTATTGGACAAGACTACCACCCAGCCACCATATCCTAGGCGTAGGGACCAATTTTTTCCGTCTGTGTACTGTCGATCTCCCGCTTGGTTGATGCCCTCCCGACCAGTTATCACTAGACCCGTCTTAATGCGCGACCAGATGGTATGATGGTAACGTCCATCGAGGGATCCCATTTGGTATCTGCATCCGGGGAAGCCGTAACAGGGAGAAAAGGTAATTCTGGAGCTTGAGCTGAGCGTAGATGGAGACGGGACTAGGCGGGTGCGAAAGATCTTGTTCCTTTCATGCCTGGCATCAGCGTCGCCAGATAATCTTCCACGGTTGGTGTCTTGGCAATGTGCTATCTGCGGTTTTGGAAAACAGAGGCCCATTTCTTTGTTACCCCGAACTCTGTCTAATGCGTCTTGCAAAGGATTTGGGGGGGAGTAGTAACTCCCCTTGCCATCGAACCGGTGAAACGAATGGCCGGAGAATGGAAACGCAAAAACGCTCCGGTATCCCGATGTGGGTCGAATCTCTCATGTTCTTAGGTGGTATCTAATTAATGCGCGCAAAGATGGTATTTTCGCATGACGATGAGGTCTAGAAATGGAAGTGTAGAAGAGAAAAAGGTCATAGACGATTCGTAAGGCATAAATAAGACCCTGGGGCTCCATGTATTTCCTGCGCCAGCCACACGATGATTAGATCCCTAGAGACTGCCCCCCTCCCCAATAATACTACGTATATCGTGCGTAAAAAGGGAAATGGTAGGTAACAAATACTTCGCATCTGGCCTCTGGGTTCGCCTTGCCCACTTCTGACATTCTCAGCCACAATCCTGAGTGAGGCTTTGTGGCGCGTATGTTGTATGTATATACGTATCTAATGTATGTATGTACACGTACATACAATGCAATGGGTCTTCATTAGGGTTCGATCGTAGCTAATGTTGGAACGGAGATGATGATGATGGACCATTGACTATTGATTAGAAATTTACTGCTGTTTTTGTTCTTGTAACCCCAGAAGAGCGTGTGGGGGAATCCACGGGAGGAAAAAGCAAAGGCCCAGCAACATCGGGCACCGTCGCATCCGCATTACGAAGAGCATTCCAGCAAGCAGGACACACACATGTATTGAGATAGGGCAAATAAGGCTTAGCTGCTGATCGCTGGCTTCGATTCACTGTCCAGCTGACATGGGATACGAGACGACATCATAACCTAGAAGAGTCCGAACACCACCACATAGGACAGTTATAGACTACGTAGGCGAGGCTTCGCGGGTCGTCTTTCCTTTCCTGCCTTAGGGGGGAGCCTTGCCGTGAGTTATCGAGACGTTGGGACTCATCTTGGAGCCAAGCTCCAAGCCGCAAACGTGCTCCGTGGGGCCAGCAACGGGCGCAGTTCGCAGTTCGCAGTTGGCAGCTTGTGGTTTGCAGTTGCTAACGGTTCTGGGTCAACCGCCGAAACACCGCTCACGTGGATCGTGGCGGGTCCGGCACAGCAGAGTATAATGTACA
The DNA here is from genome assembly GCA_021527025.2 of Geoglossum cookeanum. Classification (NCBI taxonomy): domain Eukaryota; kingdom Fungi; phylum Ascomycota; class Geoglossomycetes; order Geoglossales; family Geoglossaceae; genus Geoglossum; species Geoglossum cookeanum. The sequence continues at coordinate 42,192 of JAJDFF020000084.1, forward strand.
TGTACAGAGGATATCGTATGTGCTTGTGCCTGTGCCTGGCAGAGAAGGCGGAGAGTTGGTTGTACATGTACATGCACATGGACATGGACCGCTAATCCCCGGAAAACGCGGCATGGGGGAACCTAACAGCATCTGGGTCGCGCGTATCGCCGGACAGGGAGCTCGACTGCGCCATATCATCAGCCTTGAGCGCAGACGGCATTTCGTGATGGTCTCCTCAGGCATTAATCGCGCACGTATATTCCACTATGTACAAGTACGAGGTATGCCCTACACCCACCACACGACGTCACCAATTAGGGTGCGCATTGGTGCTGGTTGTTTCCTCGGCCAAGCCCTGCCGGAGTGGTTGTTGGCTGTTGTTTGTTGTTTTCAATGACCCGCCTTGGTTACATAGCCCCCCAATCTTCCAGCCTAGCCCAGAACCTGCATGGAATACGGAGTGGGATAGGATACCAAGTCGGTGCCAATACCTCCACCCTGTCCAAGATTGTACGAGGCCTCGAGTGTGGTCGCTTAGGCGTTTTGCTTTGACATTCTGCGCTCTCTCCCGTTCCCCGCACAGGCAACCTATAAAGGCGTCGTAACCCCCAAATTGTCTGACCCTCTCGCTCTTATTGCTATCGCCGACATCTCTCGCCGCCGGCCTCCTTCCTCTCGAGCGATCTTCTCTCTTCTCTTCCCTTAGCCATCCCGTAATACCTTCACCGTGTCTACGCGAAGCTTTCTTCGACAGCCGTCAGATTCAACAATGGACACTGCAAAGAGCGCCCCGGAGAGCGCTTTGGCCGAAAATACTGGATTTCGACCCTCAAATAACGTTCCGGGTGGCTCGAGAACCATCCTTCATGTGGAACGTCCGAAGCGCGAAGACTTGCAGCCCAGCTATGCACAGACCTTTCAAGGCGAAACAGATGCTGGCGATCATGGATGGTACGGGGGCATGAGTAGGTTTTTCCTTTTTACGCTTCACTCTGAAACAACGGCTGGACGTCAACTTACTGAATTTTCCCTCAAGTCAACAAACTTGGAGCGTGTATCGGGTTCTTGGGTGCAATTCCTTGCTGCATTATTTGTCCAAATCCGTACAAGCCTGTTACGCAGGGAAACGTTGGCCTCGTCACGAAGTTCGGGAGATTCTACAAGGCTGTGGATCCAGGCCTCGTCAAAGTCAACCCGCTTTCAGAAAGACTGATCCAGGTCGATGTGAAGATTCAGATTGTTGGTATGTCGCAGACAGCCCTCTCCGTAGCCTACAACGCAAGATCATTGACTGGTTGTTTCCAGAGGTACCAAAGCAAGTGTGCATGACCAAGGACAACGTTACACTCCACCTCACATCCGTGATATATTATCACATCACATCGCCCCACAAGGCTGCATTCGGCATCACAAATATCCGCCAGGCCCTAGTTGAGCGGACTCAGACCACCCTTCGACACGTCATTGGCGCCAAAGTCCTCCAAGATCTCATTGAGCGCCGTGAAGAGATTGCGGCTTCCATTGGGGAGATAATCGAGGATGTAGCTAGCGGGTGGGGTGTCCAGGTTGAGTCTATGCTCATCAAGGATATTATCTTTAGCAACGAGCTGCAGGAATCTCTCTCCATGGCTGCTCAGGCCAAACGAATTGGAGAATCCAAGGTTATTGCTGCTCGTGCAGAAGTCGAATCAGCGAAATTGATGAGGAAGGCTGCCGATATTCTTTCCAGTGCCCCAGCGATGCAGATTCGGTATCTGGAAGCTATGCAGGCAATGGCAAAGAGTTCTAACGCGAAGGTTATCTTCTTGCCCGCAGCGAATCAGACGATACCGACTCAGTTAGGCCAATTCGCCCAGTCTGATAATGGCGAAGGGCCTAGTTCGGGCCCCGCCCATGAATACGCACACGACGATGGGAGCTTTCAGAGGGCTATCAATGCTCATGTCATTGAGAACATCTAGGGGGGGACAGTGGCGACTGTGGAATTCACGACACTACAATCCCGGGGGATGCTTTGTTACGCGTGCAAGCCCTCCAGTTCCCGGTTGTGTATTGGTATGCCCATATTTCCTTTTGGTATTCTAGTTCCCGTTTTGATAGGGTGGGTCTCTTGGGTTATCTTGTATAATTGGGGTTTAGGTCGTCCCGTGGCCTCATTGTGCAGCAGTTTGGTGCTCTGATTTTCGTTGGCGAGATACCCCTGGCTCCCCTTCTGTCCTATTTATGTAGTACCACAATGCAGGCAAGAGTCTATTGAAATTGCGGAGTGTAGAGGAGTCGGCGACGGGGAGGCGCACAAGCCTCCGAAACACAGGGGAATCGGGTCCTAAATCGAGCAGAGTACCTTGTACATGTACATGGCGCACAGCATTGCAGGTGATCCTGGCCTCAATATCCTCCTTGCGTCTGCACCAGAGTAGCTGGCTGCTGTGTCGCCCACTTGTGAAAGTCAAGGGAGAAGAAATCGATCTGCCCTCCAGACGCGGCATCTCTGAGTAGAGTGGCAGATGCCCGCGAGCGGAGTCGTAGTCTACTCCTCTCATCGGACCGTGACAATCGCCCAAGCCCCCCGACTCGACGCTCCTGGATAGGCTCCACAGAGCCCAAGGCCTTTGGATCGTCGCAAACCAGTGGGGCCACAGCATTCGGCAACTGGCAGCGCGATAGGACAGGTGTTGCCCAGAGCCTGAGCCCTAGTTACCCCATAAGCCACCATCGCTTATACCCGATGTCTCTATCAAAGCAACACTCAATCCCGTTAACGCCCAGTCGACCCAGCGTTTCCCCAACGCGCGATCCAACCCGCGCGATGGGTCGCGATTTCAAGAAACAGCATGGGCCATTGCGGTTGGCAAAGACGCTTGACGATGGCAATCTGAAGGCGGTGAGATACGAAGACGCTCAATCGGGGAAGCCACCGATTCTAGTGTCTGTTGTACCGCCACTCTCACGACGGTCAGTTTCTGGCATTCCAAAGATTCCAGATGGCATCCCCAGACCCAAGACATCGCCGGTCTTACCGACAGCAAGTACCAAAGTAAGCTCGCCGCGGGTCGCCTTCCGGCGTGATTCGGGACTAGCACCGACGACAACGACGCTACGAAATAGTACGGTCACGACGAGCAGCGATACCGGGAGCAGTGTCACAAGGGTTGCAAGTCTACCTAAGATCACCGTCCAGGATGAGGGTGGGGTACGCGGGCCTGTGAATGATATATCTACAACGGATGGGACTACGGAGAGCAAGATTGAGGAGCCTCTAATGCGACTGACTACACCCATTCCTTCAGGCGAATTACTCGATTTCGACTCACCAGGCGCATTAGTGTTCTCCAACAGAGGGAGCCTTCTCCTATCAGGCAGGAGGCAAGTTTCAGACGGACAACATATGAGGGCCGTACGTTCACCGAGGGGGCCTGCCATATCCACGGTGTCCAATTCGGCTTCTTTCGGGGGTCGATTGCTATCGGCGGACGAGGAATTGCTTTCCCAGAAGGTCCGACTCATGTATGAATATGGCGATGCCGATGTAATAAGTGTAACTGGACGGTTGTCGAGTCTAGGAGACAGGGAATGGACATATGAAGAGGCTATATTGGAAGACGACATAGATAATACTACAACACCAATACCAAAGGCCGGTCGCAGTGCTAGTGTTGGCGCCCAACGGGATACTTGGAGGGCAAGTAGAGCAACTTGCAGGAGGGAGAGCATGATCAAGAGAGAGCAGTGGGAGATAGCTGGCGGCATCGAAGACTGGGAAGATATAGACACGAGAGATGTGGATAGGTACGGCTTCATCATTCCAAGGCCATCATCATCCAAGTCATCGTCATCCCCATCCCGCGCCGAGACCCCCATGCCGTCTATAAAGCGTGTCTCGACAGCCCTCCACTTAGCTTCGGAGGCTCCACGCGGGAAACGCACGCTTCGCCGTGCAGCATCAACCATTGGCGATAACCGTTCAACGACCCCTAGTGCTATGAACAGGCTTTCTTCGAGACGGTCCATCGCACCCTCAGGCTCTGTAAATTCCATCCGCAGCTTTAGTCTTGTTCTACCAGAACACCCTTGGCGATACGCCACAAACCGATTACCCGGAAACAAAGGTAGACGATGGGTAGATGAGGCAGGAGATATGCTGACGCTGCCACCTGGCTTGGCTGGAATTGCCGAGAAAGAGGAGGGTGCTGAAGCTACGTTGGAGATAAGGACGCGGGAGTGGAAGAGGGCTGAGAAGTGGAGAAGAATGGCGAAGCTGGTCAATGCAGGAAGGAACGGTCAGGGCATGGAATTCGATTTCGACACCAAGGACCCAAAAGTAGGCTATTTTTCCGCCAGTTTTCTAGCATCCTTTGGGAATTGCCGTGCCGTATTTCTCGCAGCTTCATTCGCTCCTCACCTGACGGAAATACCCAACGAGTGCAAGTGTATGCTAACTTTCGTGCGTAGCTCATCTCCCGAACGTGGAAAGGGATCCCAGACTGCTGGCGGGCGACTGCATGGCACGCCTTTCTGTCCGCTAGCGCAAAGAAGAGGGAGGGCTCCCTACCCGATGACGAGATTGTTACTAGATTCTACGTAAGCCTCAGGCCTCACTTCCAATTCTGTCAATTATTCCGTTTAGATATTGCACTTCGCTCCCCCTTTGGCGATAGGTCACTAACTCCGAATGACAGGACTTACAAGAGCTTGGCTCAGCTGACGATGTCCAAATCGATATCGATGTTCCCAGAACAATCAATTGTCACATAATGTTTCGGAGGAGGTATCGTGGAGGGTATTTACCAAATTCACTTTTCTCGTTCTTCCTGCAAGAGGAAGCTTTATCTTCTCCAGTCCAGAGTAGGAGACTGACTGCTACTATGTAGCCAACGGCTTCTGTTTCGGGTGTTGCATGCGCTCTCGCTCTATTTTCCCGATGTCGGCTACGTACAAGGAATGGCGTCTCTGGCTGCTACATTATTGTGTTACTATGACGAAGATACGACTTTCGTGATGCTCGTACGGCTGTGGGAACTCCGAGGGTTAGAGCGTCTATACCAGTCTGGCTTCGAAGGTTTGATGCAGGGTCTTGAGGAGTTTGAACAGAAATGGCTCGCCGGAGGAGACGTATACCAGAAGTTGGTGAGTCACTCGACCGGCGGCACCCGCTGTTGAGGAATTACATGTTGTCTTTTTTCGTAACGGCTAACCCCGTTTTGCAGCATGAACTCGGAATCGGCCCAACGGCGTACGGGACGAGATGGTACCTTACCTTATTCAATTACTCCATCCCATTTCCAGCCCAACTTCGCGTCTGGGACGTCTTTATGCTACTGGGCGATCCCAACCCATCGATCGGAGGAGCACCAAAGGAGGGTGATACCGGGTTTTCAGGTGGCCTTGACGTGTTGCATGCGACGTCGGCGGCGCTGATCGACGGCATGCGGGAAATCCTCCTTGACTCGGATTTCGAAAACGGGATGAAGGTGCTGACGAGTTGGATTCCGATTAAGGATGAGGAACTGTTGATGAAGGTCGCGAAGGTGGAGTGGCGGCAGAAGGCTCGCCGGTAGATAAGTCAGCAAGCATTTCGGTGGTTATATCTCTTTTGCTACTTCATCTCCCTTTTCTTCCACAGCTAACCTCGCAGCTTTTGTTTTTTTTTTTTTTTACGGATAATACCCATTTGCTGCGATGGCTTGGTTCAATATCCCCTCTGGGTTGTTGCTATTCGCAACCCCCTCCCTTGAGTTTACCTTATTATTACTCTCTCATATAATTTCCTCCGGGTAGATAGGCGGAAAATTGGCGGTGGCGGCAAGGCTTTTAAAAGAGAGAAAAAAAACTTGGCTATTTCCGTGTTTTTGCTAATTATATTATTATATCCAAAGAATATTTCCGGCGCTCTCCCCCTCAGCAGCTGTATATATATATAAAATCCCCCATTTCACATGTATCCTTCTACTGTACGATAGGTTCTTTTTTTCCTTTTTTTATTATTATTAGCCCAAAGTAGATTCCTATCCTTTGCTCATAGCAGCAACAAACCACACCAGACTCTCTCTTTTTTCCCCTCCCCTCTCCCCCTCCTAGCAATCACAAAAAAAAAAAAACTCAGCTCAGCCCCACACACAAGTGAGATAAGACGGGACGGGGGGGGGGAGTTGAACCGGGGCGAGGCTTAGACGCCAAAAACGAGAAGAAGAAGCGGGCGAGGTGCATAACAATAATAATAGGGAATAAAAAAAATAATAATACCAGCAACGAACGTATCGGACGATGGGGATTTTTTTTGCCGAGTTCTTGCAAGGGAGGGGGCGGGGGAAAGCGCCATCCCGCGGAAGCATGGTCGACTTTTGAAAATCTCGCGGTTGGGGAATTTTTTTGTTTTTTTTTTTCCCTTCTCTTTTTGCCTGGGGGGGAAACTACCTATACAATCTGGAATGGGGGATATTGGGTCAAGTACTGGATGTCCAGTGGAGAAGAAAGAAAAATAAATCTCTTAAGAGTGGTGGCTTTGGATTCTCCTATCTCCTTAGGAAGACTTAGATGGGTTTGTTGAAGATGTGGGATAGATAGAGTGGTTAAAGGAGGGTTGGGAAGATATGTGAATATTATAATATATGTTTTATAGGCTTGATATATTATGGTAATATCCACTGAAATAAGACTGTCTACCATCTTTCTGCCAATAAATAATTAGTTATTTTGAGCAAACCTAGTAATATCCTTGTTATATTATTATTATTATTTCTAACCTACTTTTACATCTCTACTATATATCAGATATTATGAGTTTCATCTACCAAGTTACATTTTTTTTTTTTACATGTATTTATGAAAAGAAGAAAAAAAGATCTGATCCCCTCTTCAATTCTTTAACTTGCTAATCAGATTATTGATAACTATTGTATCAGGTGGTTATGTTCAATTCATATATATCAAATGGCTCTTAAACTAAATGTGAATTTAGTTGAAATACAACCTGTCAGTATTGTTTGGCAGAGGATGTAGGCAGATCAGTCAAGACCCCAACATCATGTTCCTGAAAGAGTTTATATATCACAGTGAGAGAGTCTGCAGAAACGAGGGTGAATTTAGTCTTGAGGGTAAGCTTATTTTCTTTTTTCTTTTTTTTTCGTCGTTGTTTGGTTAATCTTACACGGAAGTGCAGGGTTATGATAGGATTGTGGCGGGAGGATTGTATGATACACTTATTGCGCTCCCAAATAAAGCGCGAGATACCAAAAAAGTAAATGCGACCCTCTGAAAACAACGACGTGGCCGATACCAAATGTTTTTCCCGGTATGCCCGCGTGCGTCAAAACGAGGCAGAGAGCGCATGTTCGACTTCCGAAAGCCACCCATTTCCTTTGCTCAAGGAAGAAAAGAAAAGATAGCCAGCCGGGTATAGACTAGAAGAGGCACCCGAGGAACGGGCGTCTAAAAAACCCACCTGTCCAAGAAAGTTAGGAATAAGAGGTTTAAGAACAAGGGCGAAGTCAATTTGGAAATATGTAAATCGCTAGGACGCCTGTCAAATGGGTGGGGGAATCGGTACTTGAACCACGCAGAATGGGAAATCTTGCCACTATAGAGATTTAGTCTTACAGTCTGGATTTTGTCCGAGAAAAGTAAAAAAAAGTAGGTGAGAAACGCAGTAATAATAGAGAGCACCGCCGAGTGTGACTGGTTGTACACGGATCAAACATGGGTATTTTGGACGGGACCTCAGATTCGACTAGAAAAGGAAAAAAAATGGGGGCCAGAGGGGGGAGGAGCAGCGGCGCGGGAGCGTGGAAGCCAGGAAGCCAGAACGCCAGAAAGCCGACATGGGAGCCAGCATGCAGCCAGCACAGAGCCAGCACAGAGTCAGCATGAGCCAGCATGGAGCCAGCACGAAGCCAGCACAGGGACGGCATGGAGGCGGCACTGGCGGTGGTAGTGGTGGTGGTGGTGGTGGTGGTGGTGGCGGAGCGTGGAGTGAGAGGCGTGGGAGGCGGGGGGCTCCCCGTCGCGGACACGGTCGAACAGGTCCAGTCGATTCGGCTTGCGTGACCGCCCGTTGAAAGTCGCTTAGCCCAGACACAATCCCATCGCCCTCCAGCGACTCGCTTGGCATGCCGCCCATGCACGAGCGTTGGGGAAAACGCGGAGGCTGGAGGGGCGAAGCATGTCCGACACCGGTACGGGTGGCAGGCAGGAAAGGCAGGAAAGGCAGGAAAGGCAGGAAGAGCAGGAATGAGTGGCACGACTGGCACGAGTGGGCGAAGTGCTGGCTGCAGCATGTCAACACGCTCCCCGATAGCACATGGCAGCAGCAGCTGCAACTGCAGCCAAGAACGGCTCCGACGCTTGCACCGCAAAAACCTGACATCCTCAACAGCTTCCGATGCTCCCGTGCACCCTAGTCTCGCGCCTCTTCTGTTCGAGTCTCCTGCTGCAGGGGTGACTGCTGGTGGGATCCACCACTGCCATTATCCTCAGCGCCCGTTGTGGCAGTTCCTCCTTGCGTACCCCTGCTGCCGCTATCTCCTTGGCTCCCTACCCCTCCCTCTGACCGGCGCTGACGACTCGAAGGCCTGTACAAATCGTGACCCCGAACAGAGCTGTCACTCCTGTTCCGCGAATGGCCCCTTCTCCGCGTTCCAGGCGTAGACGTGACGGACTGCGAGAACTGAGGTGATGAGTACTGAGACTGCGAACCCGAAGGAACTGCTGCTTGGCCCCCTTGACCCTTTCGTTTTTTAGGCGAGCTAGTATGATCGGGGTCCCCGAATTGGGATGCTCTTTTGGTTGGAAATGGTGAGTCTGTACTTTTCGCCGAGGGTGTTGTCGGCTGATTAGAGCCCGACCCTGGCTGGGAGCTTGGAGGCACCCAGTGGTGAAAGTAGATAGGCGAAGAGGTTGTTTGTTCCTGAGTGTTCGGTGCTTGTGGTGCAGGCCCCTGTAGAGGAGGCATCTGCTGGACAGGTCCGGACGGAGGCAAATGGATACCGACAAGTTGTTGTGGGGGTTGCTGGATGTGAATTTCGTCGGTATTCAAACGCGGTAAAGCAGCGTGTGTAGACGGTCCAGGCCTCGGATATGTAGCTGGCGGGGGGGCTGGTTGTTGTTGCTGCTGTTGCTGTTGTGGCTGCTGTTGCTGTTGTTGCTGCTGTTGTTGTGGTTGCTGCTGCTGTGGTTGTTGTTGCTGTTGCTGTGGTGGCTGTTGTTGTTGTTGTTGTTGTTGCCCGGTAGTTTGCTTCGCCGGCGGCCTGCCTGACGGCGAAATTTGATAAGGTGGCAAAAACGTAGCAACTTGGGACTGACTTGTAGGTGGCAATGTTGTTTGGGGAGTGATAGAGCCAGTGGCCATGGGCTGCGGAGGTGTACCGTATTGAGGATGCTGTCCAATCATTCGAGGCTCCCGCCGAATCTCCGAGATGATCTGTCCCTGACCCAATGCTTGCATTTGTTGTTGCTGCTGCTGCTGTTGTAACTGTGCAACGTACTGCTGAGCTACCTCAATGGTCATGTTTGCAAGATTCCCTCCGCTGATGCCCGCAAAGATCATGGGGATCATGTACGGTGGGACACCACCCGCTATCGAGTCTCGTAGTATGTCGCGTTCCATCCTCCGGACCTCAAGCCTGATAGTCTCCTGCCGCGTCTTCTCCTCTTCCTGTCTCCGCCGATCATCTTCAGACTTTGCCTGCAGCCAGTTCCGCATCGAGTCGCCTTGCCATTGCGACGGGGGATTGGGGAGCGGGACAGGCTGGGGAACCGGAGGAGGGCCTGGCGGAGGAGCTGGCAACGCCATGCCCGCTGGCGGGGGCAAGCCGCGATGTGGAGTAGTCATAGCAGCGGCGGCCAAGGGAGGGAGAGAGACGCTCGTTACGGCGAGGGAGTAGCGTAAGGGTGAAGGCGGGGTTGGTTGAGAGTAGTCATGGAGGCACTTGAGCCCTTCTTGAATTGACTGATTCAAGGTGAGCAACATTAGCGGCAGGTCATATGTGTGGAGTTGGAGAGGTAGCGATAGCAGTGACGCGGATGTACCTTTGACCAGACAACGGACCAACAGCGGGGCCACAAGCCTATTAAGAAGGTGGGCAGGAGCCTTCTATGAGCCCCAAGGCCGCCACACCGAGTTGACAGAAGCGGCCAAGGTTAGGGATATCTGTGGAAGGTGTGCTGGTTCGCTTGCAAAGCATAGGGCTATCTGAGATCTTGAAGCGGAGCTATGCCTGCAGAGCCGATCTCTAGTGCCAGGACTGTCGAGTTGTGCCTGGCCGCAAAACGGGAGGGATAGGAAAGGCGTTGCCCAGCAGAAGCAGCAATAATAACAACGGACCAGTGAAGAAAGTGAAGAAAAGCGGCGGTGAACCCTCGCATACAAATGGATGTGATAATAATGTACGCGGCATGCGACAGCGGTTCAACAGATTAGTATGTGTACTTTCAGGACCTGGGTCTGCCTGCTTCGGGTCCTGTTTTGGGGCTGGGGCTTGCAGTGCTTGCGTGTTGAATCGAGCGACAGCTCGCAACCAGGTTGCCTTTAGACTCCCAAGATGAAATGGTCCGGGGGGGGGGGTTGATCCCCGGCAACACTTGCTTGTGGATCGCCCCGGCCAACGTTTCCCAAAGCGTCTATCCAGAGCGTTCCTTGCGCATGTGAGAGAGCGTTCCTCCAGCAGGACAGACGGCGGCGGCGGCGGTGCGGTCACACTGACTTTTGCTTTTCTCCCCTGTGCTCCCGCTTTCCTTTTTCTGCGTCCGGGACGTCTCAAAGCCGCGATTGGTGTCGACGACGGCCAAATTGGGCGCGGAAGAATCGCACGGATGAATCAAAGACGAGATGCGATAGTGGGGTAGTGCCGCGAGTTACGTAGTGTAAGCAGCCAGCAAGCCAGAGCTGAGAAATGAAACGGGGAGAGTGTGGGCTATGTTGGCGGAGAGCTAACTAACCAGGTGCGCGTCCAAGTCACTCTACGGAGCACGTCCAGAGTACCTTAGCGCAGGAGCGAGCGGGGATTCGTTGGAGGAGCGAGGAGCGAGTGGTTCAAGTGGGTATGGGAGCGATGGTGAGCGGAGGAGGTGAGTGGCTCGCCATCTTGGCCCGGCCATGCCAGTGCCATGCTGTGCAGGGAAAAGCCCCGAGACGAGTCACGGAAGACGATCGCTGCCTAAGTCGGCCATTTTCACAACGTTAAGCTCGACCCCAAGACCTGGCACTTGGTTGAACTGAGACAGTCGCCCACTTCCGCCCTACGACACACCGCGACCTGGCAGCCTCAGACCCAGTCGCGAGTGGTGGTGGTGGTGGTGGTGCCGGACGTCTGGCGGATCAGGGACGGAACCAGGCCAATGGGAGAGGGCGTCGGGGACGGAGAGAGGGAGAGACCGAGAGGGAGAGAGAGAAATAGAGAGAAAGACACAAGGGCGCTCTTTCAAAATTCATCTCGGGACAATGTTTTTTTAATTGCTGCCTCAACCCCCGCCCAAAAGCCCATTAAAATTTGCCGATGGGACAAATCTCCCTCAAAATCGCATGCGCATTGCATACCGAACCGAAATCAGCGCGGGAAAGACGAGACGAGCCACCCCAAAGGAGGCAAAAAAAGAAACGGCAGGCAGATGGCAGAGGCGCGTAGAGTAGCCCTCTCCGCCGTAATGAACAGGGCCCGGCCGTTTTCTCTTGCATTTCATTCCTCCGGCTGATCTGTGCGGCGGGAGTACTTGTACAATATACAGAGTACATGGTGGGTATATTGTATGAATGTATGGATGGATGTATGTAACAAGTATGCACTCTGGACAAACATACATACATACACACAGCTAGACATACTTACTTACATTAGAGACACAGATACAATACAATAATACCATGCCGCGTGCACTACCACCACCACCACCACCACTATCACCACCACCACTACCAATACTACTACTACTCCTACCACGGCCACCAGCCGCCCACTTGCCCAAAGCACATAAGCCCCGGACCCCAAAACACTAAACCTCGCGATGACATCCCAATCTGCCCATCCCATCAGAACCTGGCGGGCGATAGAGCAGGCAGGGCGGGACGAAGCGAGACCACAGGGTGAAAGAAGAAGCGCAGGAGGCTGGTGGGGTCGGGCGACACAGACACACAGACGCGAGCTACTTTCCGAGGTTTTGGCCCTCTGGCTTTGGGCAAATTTACTAGCTATACGGGAAGGGCATTCTCAAACAGTGGTGTAAATTACACGGGGCGCGGCGGGTTTTTGGTAAGTTTCTTTTCGGCGGGGGTGTTTTTTGCTGGGCGCGCGGGAAAAAAAAGCTGGCAGGCGTGATAGAGGCGACAGCGAGCTGGGCGGGGTACGCAATAATTGTACAGTACAGAGTGTAGAAGTGTTCCGGTTCTCTAGGCGGTGACGATGGCGGGGACACACGGACACGGCGGGGGGGGGGAGAAGAGGGGGGGGATAGAGGGGACAGAGAGAGAGAGGGTTTGCAGAAATCCTGCTTCGGAGCGTTGTGGATCCGATCAGATTCGCCCCCGCGCAGCATCGCCCATCGTGGTTGTTTGTTTGCGTGACAAAAGAGACCAACAAACGCCAACTAAACTCGGTGTATGTACATGTACATGTACAGGCCTAGACAACAGCCTGTCTTCCGCATGACCAAAACGACCAAACCCCCTAGTCCTCGTCGCGTAACTACCTCGGCGGTGGCTGGAAACCATGCTGGAAAACCATAAAACCATGCTAGGGGGGGGGGGGACCAGTACAAGTGCAATACAACATACAATGTATTTTGTACGTATCCACCACCAGGTAGGTAGGTAGGTAGGGGGGGGACGCTGGGACTACAACTAAGCAGCAGCAGCAGCAGCAACAGCAACAGCAGCAGCCCTATGAAGCGGTTGCGCCGCCGCCGCCAACACGGCAATCACACTCTCACACACAGACTCCAGCGACATGATTTTTCCAAGGAACGGCCGCACATGACATGACTCGCAGGCCATCATCCCACATGGCATCGGCCAGCCAGCCAGCCGCCCCCGTTCGCAGCCCGTTTTGTAGCACGAAAAATGAGTTGGATGCGCCGCGTACAATATACATGGTTACAAAAATATACTATACATGCCCCATTGGTAGGTTGGTTGGTAGGTAGGTAGGTAGGTACGGGCTCTATCTCAGCGAAACGGGGCGGCAAATCTATCTGCCCATCTCCACCACAGTCCAGCCACAAACCAGCCCCAACACGGCACGGAAGGACCATGACGGTGATCACGCTCCCGCCCGCTTTTTCTCTTTCTTTTCTTTCTCTCTAGCACCCCTTCCCTCTTCACTCTTAGTTAGAGCAGACATCCCAGATTCGTAAGATGAGCGCAATTCCCGCGTGGAACCGAACGCACGCCATGCCTGTTCCAGCACGCGCGAAAGCTCTCTTTTGGGGATGTTGGGGGAGGGGGGGGGGAGAGACTGATGCCTGTAGAGGCGCGGGATGGGGGGGGTTCTTGGAGATGAAAAAAAAGGCGCGCGGGTTGAGAGGTGGGTTAGAAGGGGAAAAAATAAAATATAAAAAGTAAAAAGTTAAGAGCGCGGGGGAGAGAGGGGAGGAAAGCAGCAGGAGGAGGAGGAGGAGGAGGAGGAGGAGGAAAGGAGGGGGAATAGGGTGACTTGTGGATGTATGTGGATGATGTGATACACACATACACACACAAAAACACATTAAAGAGGCAAGCAAGCAAGCAAGCCACCACGAAGAAATTTTAAAAAATTTAAAATTTAAAATCTTATTATCCCTCCCTCTATCTCTTCTCTCCCTCTCTCTATCTCTTTTCTTTCCTCTCCAACAAGGATCGATCGAGTAATTAAATAAAGGGGAGATTTGAGAATCCACCTGACATTATTTATTTTTTTTTATTTTTTTCCTCGTATCCCCCGAATCACAACTGCCTGCCTGCCTGCCTGCCTGCCCCCCCCCCCCCTTCGACAAGACCGCGGTTTGTCATTGTGCTAAAAAGTAAAATTAAATAAAAAAAAAATAAAAATAAAAAATAAATAAATAAATAAATAAACCATGAAATAAAATTAAAAAAAAAAATTATTTTATTTTATTTTATTTTATTTTATTTTTATCCCTTTTATTTTAGAAAGCGGGATTTTTTGGATTTTTTTGGATTTTTTGGATTTGTAAATTTATTTGGGAAAAAAAAAAAAAAAACCGAATCTTGGGGGGGAATTCGGGAATTAATTGGGATGCACCCGGGGGAATCGAAAAAATGAAATTTGAAATTTGAAATTCGGGACGAGCGGGATCCTTTGTACCACCTTTCTTCGCTCGCTCGCTTGCTTGCTTGCTGGTGCGTGTGTGTATGTGTGTGTATGTGTAATAAGGACGGGTGTGTTGTGTGTTGGACACACCTTCTAGAAGGAGAAGAAGAAGGAGAAGGGGTAATGGTGGTGAGAATGATAACGAGAACGAGACAAGAACGGGACGGGAGGGTAGAAGTTTATTTATTTATTTTTATTTTATTTTATTTATTTATTTATTTATTTATTTATCGTTATTTACTGCTATTGTTTTTTATTTTATTTTATTATTATTGCTATTAATATTATTCTTGTTGTTGTTGTTGCTACTGCCGTCATATTGCCGTCACTATCTATTAATCACACACACACACACACACACACACTCTCTCTCTCTCTCTCTCTCTCTCTCTGGCAAGAGACGTATAATTAATTACAGGCGTATTATAATTACAGACGCATAATACAGCCACATAATACACACAGACGTATATATAATACAGTCAATATAGACACACAAACACACAGACACACACACACTGACATATAATACACATCCCCGTCCATCCACACCATCCACACCATCATCCATCTACCAAGCCAGCCAAGCGTCGTCGGACATTACTTTCCCGATACGGTATGCGGCATTCCATCCGACGACATTCCATGCGACATTCCATGCGACATTCATTCATTCATCCATCCATCCATCCATCCATCCATCCATCCAACCGCCCAACCATCCCATTCATCCGAGTCAATCCCATTCCCCCCCCCCCTCATCCATCCCGTCTGTTCTATCTAGCTATCTATTCCGCTCCCATCCGTTCCTCTGAAAAGCCATCTGTTTCTGTCCTTAGTCGCTTGCCGGTAAATGGGGATGGATTGAAATGTAAATGAGTGAGTGGGTGCGTTGTAAATGAGGGGGGAGTTGGATGCGTTGTGGGTGGATAAAATAAATGAGTGAGTAGATGAATATATGTAAAATAATGAATTAATAATAAAAATGAATAAATAAATGAATGAATAGGTAAATAAGTTAGGTAAATAAGTAAAATAATAATAATAATAATAATAATAATAATAAAAGATTAATAACCCGCAACGAACCCACCAACCAACCAAATCAACTTACTACAGCTTTTTTCGCATTTGACTTTTCTTCTCTTCTAACACACACACACACACAGAGTACTGTACTGTACTGTACTGTACTACGGTAGAGCAAGTAGCATTAATCATCTTGTGTGTTCTCGCCAATATTACTTGTGATACACGCACACATACACATACACATACACACAGACAGACACACACGTACACATACAGACAACATACAGACGAGGGCAAAAAAAAATAAAGAAAAAATAAATAAATATATATATTGAGTACATTATAATTCCAATTTTTTTATTTTATTTTATTTTTATTTTATTAAATAACTTTCTTCTTCTCTCTTCTTTCTTTCTTTTTCTTTCTTTCTTTCTTCCTTTTCTTCTCCGCTCGCCTAGTTTTCTGGAATTGTTGGAATTGTTGGAATGTGGGAGTGCGTAGAGTGTGGAGTACGGAATGTGGAGTGCGGAATGTGGAGTGCGGAATGGGGGGGGAGTGTGTAGAGTTGTAGAGTTGTGGAGTGCAATGTGAAAGTGGAAAGTGGAAATTGTGGAAATTGTGGAATGTAGAGCCGTGGAAAAAGTGTCGAGTTATGAAATGCAAAGAATGCGAAGCGTTAAATAAAACCACAGCGATTTTTTAAGTAAGTAAGTACTTTTGTATATAAAGAAGAATATAAAAAAATAAAATAGAAAAATAAAAATTAAAACGAGAAAATAATAATAATAATAATAATAATAATAATAATAATAATAAATTTCATTCAAGATAACCACAACCCCAGCCAGCACAACCCCAGACAGCACAAACCCAGCACAAACCCAGCACAACCCCAGCACAACCCAAGCCCCAAACCCCCAGCCCCAGCACACACACACACCCACCACCACCACAGAACCACAGAACGGACGGAACGCTCAGCTTCCCGAGCCGTTGAGATTTTCTTTTTTTTTTTTTTTCCTTGTTCTTCTTCCTCTTGTTCTTCGTCTTTTTTTTTTTTTTTTTTGGTTTCTCTACGCGAAGAAGGGGTGGGGGAAAGGGAGAAGGGAGAAGGGAGAAGGTTCGGTTTATCGACTTTGTTTGTTTGATTGATTTGATTGATTGATTGATTGATTGATTGAACCTGGGAAACTGGATGATTTAGAGTGGGAAAAAAAAAAATAAAAAAAAGAAAAAGTTGGTCAAGTCGAGGCGGCGGGGCGGCGGGGGAGGGTGCTTGGTGCGAACGAAAGAAAGAAAAAGAATGCGAAAAAAAAAAAAAAAAAAAAAAAAGGGTGTGGGGGGAAAAAAAAAAAATAATATTATTTGGAAAGGATTTGCCGGGAAAAAAAAAAAATTTAAAAAAAAAAAATTTAAAAAAATAAAAAAAAAAAAAAAATCCTACCTACCTACCTAACCTAACCTAACCTAACCTAACTTACCTCTTGTCTCTTATCTCTTCTAGTATCTTCTAGTCTTCTAGTTTTATTTTTTTTTTATTTTTATTTTTTTTTTTTGCCTTGTAAACTTATACATACATACCATACATACATACCCCCAATAATGATACAGTACAGTACGGTACGGTACGGTACAGTACAGGGTACGGTACAGGGTACGGTACAGTGTTGTATGTTCTTGTTCTTGTTCTCGTTTATGTGTGTGTGTGTGTGTGTGTGTGTGTGTGTGTGTGTGTGTGTGTGTGTGTACAAGTACATGTCTGTCCATACAGAGCAGAGAGAGAGAGAGAGATAGAGACACATGCATATATACATAGATATAGACACACACATATACACAGGGAGAGAGAGAAAGAGAGGGAGCGAGAGAGAGAGAAGGAGAGAGAGAATGAGCGAGTGAGAAAGAGAGAGAGAGAGAGTGTATCCATTCGGGCTGACAAGTCAACCGAATTTCCCTGCCGCAGTCGAACACGTCGGGCCCTTCCACAACACCCACCTTTCCCACCTTTCCCACCTTTCCCACCTTTCCACACCTTTCCCACCTTTCCACACCTTTCCCACACCTTTCCACCCCACCCCCCCTGCACCCGGGCCCAGCGGACAGGATTTCAATGCACACCATTCAGTCCCCACCTTCACAAGCAATATCTACGTAGTGCATTTTTTTTTTTTACGAGTACACATGGCAACTCCTCTCTCTCTCTCTCTCTGCTCCCTCTGCTCTCCCCTCTGCTCTCCCACTGCTCTCCCCTCTGCTCTCCCTCTCCCTCTCCCCCACGTACGTCAAAACGGCAAAGCTTGCTCCAATAAACGCCACCCATGTCAGAATGCATAAGTCTCAACGGTACGGAGTTCGCGCTACGAAGTGGGATAGTGGCGGGAAAAAACGCTGAATGTCTGGTCAGGGAATACGTGGAAAAAAAAAAAAAGAAAGAAAAGGAAAGAAAAAAAAAAAAAAAAAAAAAAAAACTGTCGAGGCTTCCTCCCACTCATTTCGGTGGCGGGGCTTTCTTGTCCAAGAAGGTCTCAGAGGCCGTTGGCGTACCGTCGGGGCCCGAGGAAACCTCCCATTGGTTTAAGGATCGGCTACTACTGCCGTATCTCCAGCTTTGCGAGATTATGCCTGGGTCATTTTCGCTGTTGCTCCTCCTCAGCAACTTTCTGGAGGCACCCAGTCCACTATTGGGTGTTCGGGGCGGAATAGCAGTCTTTGGTGAAACCTGATTTGTGTCTGTCATCGAAACGTCTGTATCTGTTTGAGCTGATTGAGTATCGATCCAATTCTTTGGTTTTGAAAGAGAGCGTCGCCTAATATCTTTCATCGCAGACTTTGCCATCTGTTGAGCATCCTGCTGAGGATTTGGTATGTGCACAGGCGGCTGATGAAGATACTGCTCGAGCATGTCCTTCAAGGTCGCGGCCTTGACTGGCTTGGCGAGATAGTTGTTCATTCCTGCTTCGAGGCACTTCTCCCGGTCGCCTCTAAAATATCACCGATCTACGTTAGAAAAAAAAAAAGCCACTACTAGCCCCGCGCGAACCCGACTACATCCACTTCGAGGGCCCCTCTAGAGCAGGAGAGGGGATTTTTCCACATACCGAATAGCTGATGCTGTCATCGCGATGACACTAGCTACCGTTAGAACCTCTAGTTTTCGGGGTGGAAGGGAAATTTGTTTGTTTTGCTCACAGAACTCCCTGGACCGCTGGGTCCTTGTCTTTTCGGATAACTTTCGTTGCCTCATAGCCGTCAAGAATGGGCATTTGTACCTAAAGAAATAAGATTGTCAAGGTCATACTTCGGAGCCCCCCTCTTCGTGGAACTACTTACATCCATTAATACTAGATGATACGGTCGCCCTTCCTTTGCCCCCTCCCGTAACGCTTCGACTGCTTCTAATCCATTCTCGAAAGCGTCTACCTGGAAACCTAGCTTCTTCACAAACGAAAGCGCTATTTTCTTATTGATTGGGTTATCTTCCGCGACACATATTCGAATCTGCTCTCGGGGTACGCGGGAAATGTCAATGTAACCGGAGAATAGTGGGACTGAGGTAGTTTCTTTTGCTGGAGGTGAATAGATGGCCATCGGGTCCGGCTGCCTGGTGGAGATCTCGTTGTTGCCGGATACGGTCTCCTTGGACCCTTTGGCAAACGTCAACGTGAAGTAAACAGTGGTACCAACACCTTCCGTCGATTTCATCCAGATTTTTCCGCCCATAACATTCTCGATTAGAGATTTGCAAATACCTTGTTTGCGTCTCAGCCACGGCACCCATTCATACATGCAGAATGATCGGAGAGGCCAACTTACTGAGCCCGAGACCAGTTCCACCAAATCTCCTGGCAGTTGACGAGTCCGCCTGACTGAATGGAAGAAAAAGGCGCTTTAGTTGATCTTGACTGATGCCTATACCTGTGTCTGCGATGGAAGTGGTTACTCCAATGGTGTCTTTTGTCTCAAAGTCGGTTGTTGAATATACTGTTACAGATCCGCTGGGTGTGAACTTGTACGAATTGCTGAGGAGGTTCTGAGAGATAATGTTAGCTAATGCCACGATAGGAGATAGCAGGGCCTTGAACCATCAGAATTTGGCGCAATCGGTAGAAATCACCGACTACTATTAATCCGGGAGGGAGGCTGAATTTTTCGACTACGTTAAGTTCTGTTTCGTGGTGCGTATACGCCAGAGCCCTAATCGTTTCTCGGATTGCATCCTCGAGGTTAAAAGCACTGAGTGTAGCCTTTACCTTGCCCGCCTCAAGCTTGGAATAGTCTAAGATGTCGTTGATCACTGTTAATAGCGTATCTGCACAGACTCGAATCGAGTCGGCAAACTCTTGCTGTTCACTCGACATGTTCGTAGCTTTCAGCAACTCGGACATCCCAATAACCCCGTTGAGAGGGGTTCGCAGCTCGTGGCTGACATTGGCTAGAAACATTGATTTTGCCTTGGAGGCTTCCTCTTTTAGTTTCATATTTCTGTGGGCCTCCGCCTCTGCCACCTTCGCTTTAGCTTCCGCTTCTCTGGCCTTTGCAAGGGCTCGCTTTTGTGATTCGATCATTGATACATTTGCGGCGGAAACCTTTCGAATGCGCTTAAATAGCAAGGCGTTAGCAATGCTGATGCCAATCTGGTTCGAGAGGAGCTGAAGAACAGTGAGGTTTCGGTCCGTGAAGGAGTTGGTCTGGCCTTCCAAGTACAACACTCCGACTAAGGAGTTACCTCCGTGGATAATAGGTAGGGCAATGATGGACTTTCCACCTGGATTTTTAGCTAACCAGGCCTCAGGTACGTTGCTAAAGCGTTCATCGTCAATAAGATTGTGAAGGAACACAACTTCACGGAATCGTATCGCATAGAGCACCGTCTGCTTTGACACTTGTTCTTCAACGTCTGAAAAGGGTCGGCCAGGAATGAAAGAAGTTACTCCGTTTTCCGCATCGCCGTATGCAGCAATGCTCCAACCGACATCTTCATCTTCAACGATAATAGCTGCAAAATCTGCCTGTCCTCCTGTAGACTCGAGTATGATCTCGCACATTTTCGCCAAAAGCCTATCGATATCAACTTCGGAGGAGATGACTTGACTTGAGGTAAGAATACTCGCTAGGTCAATCATATCGAGGTTCGCAGAGGGTGGCAATCCGGGGCTGGTCCCCTTGTTATCATCTGGGCCATGGGCCGGTGAGAGCCAGGCTCGGGTTCTGTCTTGGCTAGATTCGGTGCCAAAGTCCCGCGTTCGTTGCTGGTCGTTTACATCAGCGTCTAATCGAAATTGTGCGTTCGCTGAGTCTCCAAGAAAGTCCGTCTGACATGCTGCATCAGCTCTCCTAAGGTAAGTAAACCCGCTCAGCAGGTGCTTGTGCTTTTTCGAAATGTGGGTTGCTTTGCCACCGGCACCAATCTGATAGTAGGTGGCGATAGAATTCTCGATGAAGCTACGGGCAGCCCTTCGCGATCCCCTTCGAAGACAGAACTCGCCCATCAGCTCGTTGGCAAGCGCTTCTTCAACAAGGAACCCGTGCATCTGGGAATGGTCGAGAGCTGATTCGTAACTCCTTAGTGAGCCGCCATAGTCTCCAACTACCTCGCAGAGCTCCGCATTCAATAACTCTGACCACATTAGGTAATTGACGTTGTTGACGATTTGCCAATCTTCTATTTTCTTTTTGTACTTTCGAACTGTTATTAATGTCTCTATTGCGGGTTGCTGGTCAGCAGCTGGGTGGTCTCGCCGAAGGACAGCTAGCAAGGATAGCGAGAGGTACTGGAGCGAACACGCAAATACTAGTCAGTCTAATCTCTAACCTGGAGTGGTAGTAATAAGGGACTAGGACTCACAAACAACATAAATCTCGTGGGCCTTGTTGAGAAAAGGAGGTCTATGTTCTGAACACATTGGGTACCACATTCGATGGCACGGTCATAGTGCCCATAAAGATATAGGGGTGCAATCGCAAAACTTAAATAAAGGAATAGGGGTCTGTCGCCATTTGAAGGTTCTTCGTCGCTCAATTTCTTAATATACTCCAGCGAGTCGTGAGTTTCGTCTGAGAGGTTGTCAAGTGGTGAGAGTACTTTGGTCTTGCCCATTAAGGCTTTTGCCACCTGCCGAACGGCGATGACTATTGTTCCTCCGCGAGTGTCGTCGGACCAAGCTGGAACCTCTTCTGTAACATACGCGCAGAAAGATTCAATGTCCTCCAAGTCCTCCACACAGTAGAACTTATTCATCGCTGTAGTTCCAAGGGAAAGTAGGGTCAAAGTCCTATCTCCAGCGATTACACTATTTTCCGTAGCGGTTTCCATTTGAGGGATTGCGTCCCGAACATGGTCCCGGAGATGGCCTACGAAGATTGGATATGTGGTCCCTCCTCGCCCGGTCGTGAGGGGGTCGTGCGACCTATCAACCAAATACAGAGAGATCTCTCCCATCTCAGTCGCAAACTGAATCATATTGAACCTGCTCACCGCTATCATAGCAAGATAGGTGTACCCAACCCCTGCTTGAACAAAAGCACCACGGTCAAGGTGTAGGTTCACGAGTGCGAGTGCCGCATTGTAAAAGAGTAGAGAGTCTGACCAGTAGCAACTACTGACCATCTCCACAAGCACTGCTCCCACGGCTACCAGGACGGGATCGTCGGTTCGGGGTGTCTGGAATAGTTCGGCACGATCGATGCCTTGAAGCCTCTGACAAAGCTTATGGAATGTATTATCGCACTCTTCCCAGGTGATATCCTCTTTTATCTGCAGTCCAAGCGTCGATAAGCATTGTCTCAAGGACTGTACACAACCAAACGAGTCACGCCGTTGTGCAAAGAGGCGGCTCTGGAGAACCCACGACGGGGCTTTGTCAACAGGTGTCTTAGCCTTGTTGAAGGTGATTTGGAGAATTGACAGGGCTTCATTAAAGTGCCCTTGGTACCAGTAACATTCCGCGGCGCGAGTGTGCAGCTGTAGGGTTTCCTCATAACAGACATCGGGAAGTCCATCCGTCCATGGGTCGGGCTGCAATAGCTGTATGCAATTGCGATAATAATTGATTGCTGCGTGGCGTGCTCCATTCTCACTGGCCTTCTGCGCGGCTTGGAACAGCAAATCTCTGAACTCGTACCTGGCAGAGAACCGCTTCAAGATAAGTGGGACTGCCTGGCAGACGTGGTCGCTTGGAACGTAAATATCTTGCTCGTCCAAGCTGTAGTATTTCATCATTACCTGGGCCACGACTAGGTGCATCTTTTGTACGTTCCGGCATTCTCGAAGTGATGCGGAAGCCTGGACATATCGGTCATGCGCAAAGCGGAAT
Organism: Geoglossum cookeanum; assembly: GCA_021527025.2. Classification (NCBI taxonomy): domain Eukaryota; kingdom Fungi; phylum Ascomycota; class Geoglossomycetes; order Geoglossales; family Geoglossaceae; genus Geoglossum; species Geoglossum cookeanum. Next base: position 64,813 of record JAJDFF020000084.1, read on the forward strand.
ATGTCGTCCTCTTCGGTGGCCAGTATGACATAGGATTGTAGGGCGAAATGTAGTCCACCCATAGCATCCTCGTGAGATAGGCTGGCAAAACCATCCCCACAGCCTGAGGTCGGCTGGCTACTCCCATCCTCATTGTAGTCAAACTCACCGCTTAGCAGTTTCTGCACTAAGCTGAATGAAAAAAAGGTCCCGAGCAGGGAAGCCCAAGCTAGAATTGATGTAGCTGAGCTAGGTAGCTCTTGGAGCCTTCTTGTGATGAAATCGGTGCTAAGGACCTCTGCGTAGTTCGCAGTCTCAAACTCTTTGAACACACGATCTAAATCGTAAACCCATGAACTTGACTTCCAGTCATACCAGAGGGCGTTTTTGCGGTGGCAGGTATCGAGCATTTCACGCATGTAGAAGGGGTTGCCTCGGGTCTTTTCCTGGAGAACCGCGGCTAGGGGGATAACGTATTCCCTAGGCCGAGAAAGTGTCGTTGCCACATAGTCCACAATGTTTTCTTCGTCTAATGGAGGGAGCCTGATCTTCGTAATGGCAGCATTCTCCGATTCCAGAACTGACCGAACCTTTTCTCCGAGGATCTCCCGCTCTCTATAGGTCACGATTAAGACAAGTCTTATCTTCGAACTAACAATGTTAGAAATAAGTTCAAGGCTCTCTTCATCAGCAAACTGCAAGTCGTCTAGGCAAAGGCAGATGAATTTGTGTTGAGCAAAAAGCCTTAGAACTTCTAGGAATGTGTTCATAAACCTCAGGGACCTGGTCGAAGATCCTCCCCGAAGAAAATCCCCCGCGGGTCGAGAACTCACATTCGCATGGAAGGTGCCACTCCTAGTGCTCGAAGGCGACGAATCTCTCCGTTTGAGTTCCACTACCGAAGACTTTCTACTGCCGTAATGGTGTGTGTTTATTGAGTTGGATTTGCTCAGGCCGGTTGGTTGACCAAGCAGAAACTCTGGTAAATCTAGCATCCGGTGCAAAACAGTCCAGTGAGGTCTTACGTAAGACCTAACCATTTGGTGAAATTCAGTAGTTACCTCGCTCTCCGAGAATAGTTGCTTGAAAAGGCTCGATAGTAACCTCAAGACTGGACCGAAGGGAGTCTTCTGCGCTTGATCGAACTTCGCAGACGCGAAGTAGCCGTGGCGCCGTGCTTCTACTGATATGCTTCTGGAAAGCGTGGATTTTCCCATGCCGCCTGCTCCGGATATACTGACGACCTCACAACGACCTTTTTGTCGGAGTTTTTGGCTATTACGCCTTCGGGTAGAAGAGTCGTGGTCTCGGCTATGACTAGGGTGGCGGTGGAGATCTGCTAGTGTTTCAGCATCGGTACCCTCTCCCCTCGATCGAGAGTGCCTATTGCTCGAAGTGGTCTGGCGTTCGAGGGCATCACCGCGGTCTTCTGGGATTGAACCAAGGTAATTCGTTGCGTTAACGAAACTCTGGGCCGGGCCCGAGTTGGACCTCGAGCCAATATCACCGCCGTGAGAACTGTTACCGTCGCTCGACCCGTCTCCGTTGTCAAGGCGTCCGTCAGAGATGGATGAATTGGAACTGATGCTGAATAACCCATTCTTTTTGAGGCTTGACGCACCGTTAACTGCGCCGCTGATGGCGCCGTGCCGTTTTGAGACCCTAGCAATCACTTTGACGATTTTGTCATGTTCTCCCTTACGTCCAATCATCGAAGAAGGCAAGCAAAAGAATGATGACACATCATGGGCTCCGACTTTGAAATTTTGGAGTCCTTCAGAGTCCCCATCGGCAAGTAGCTGCTGGACTTCGATGAGATCGCGCTTCAAGCCACTTGTTGAGTGGTATCGCTCGTCAATCTGTTTCATCGTCATTTTCTGGATAATTTGACTCAAACAAGGTGGAATATCCATGCGTTTGGAAGAAACAGGCGGAATACGACGGGCCAGAACATTTTGGACAATATCCATGGGTGTTTCTCCCTCAAACGGCAGCTGTCGAGTAAGTAGTATCCAAAGGAGAACACCTAAGCTATATATGTCGGTTCGGCTGTCGGGTTCGGCTTGCATGCGGCCAGTCATTTCTGGAGCGATATACTGGAGCTTGTTGTTGGCACCTACCTCCTTCGACAGCGTAGACCAACCCTTGCTCGTCAAGTAGTGCTCAAATGAGCGTGCTCCGGAGCCAAAGTTGACAAGCTTCACCACTGAAGTTTGAATATTGAAGTGAAAAGCATCTCCACGTAGCTCTCCATGTACGATACCCTGTCCGTGGTGGAGAAGCTCTAGGCATTCACAAGCGCCTATAGCAAAGTCCAGGAAGAGGGGTATGGGGATCTCCTCCGGGGTTAGAGAGTTGCTTCGTCCGCTGCCGTCAGTTCTAGGCAGTTTTGACGGCCCGTACCAGGCCGGACCAAAGTTGATCAGTTCCTTCAAGTAGTTGAGGCCTGGATACTCAAATATTGAGGCAACAATCGGGCCGTGATCACCCTGATGGCTCGATAGGAGAATAAGGTCAATAGGTCTCACTATATGCTTGTAGTCAGGGTCCGATGTTTGCGAAACTGATTTGCAAAGATGGAATTCACGCTCCAAGCGGAGTGCGCGAGTGGAGATTCTGGCATAAACCTGTAAGTCGCCCTCTTTCAGTGGTGTTCCAGTATCACTTTCATCGTCACTTCCTGCACGACCAAACGAGGTTCCAGAGTGGAGACGCGGAGAACTTCTATTAGAATTCGGTTTCGTTGCCTCCGAGGACGGAGTAGTCGACAGCGCATCGGGTTCGGCGTGGCGTATGCCAAAGATATGCCAGTTGTCGTAGCTCTATGCAGGTAATACATTAGCTACCCGTGAAAGGCCATCGGCAGCAAGGGGCCTCACCGAGTGGAAGGGAGTGTGCGTTTCATCCCAGCTGTATCCGGGAATCTGCGCGAGGCGCTCGAATAACCGTGCGGGTGGGTTAAGGTGATCTGCCCCTGCGTGACGGTCTTCCATCCTGAGTTCCTGGATGTCGAGGGAGGAAGATGTTATCTGCTCATGATCCGGGCTGAGCCCACTGTCGCACAGATATCTCTAACGACGGACACGCGGCCGGGCACGAAGGACTAGGCAAGGCTAGATGTGTGTAGGTGTGCGGGTCGATATTGATACCGCAGCCTAGATTGTATTGCCGAGAACGCGCACGATTAACATTGCAAGTGACGAAGCTTCAGCAAAAACAAATCGCCTGCATGCGATACAGTGGAACGGGGGCCTAGAAGCCGTTCAGGAAGTGGGGCCTAGAGCGTAGAGAAGAGCAAGACCGATCTAATAGTTAGATGCGTCTTGCTACTGGTTGGTGTGTGATCAACCAGGTGAGCTCTTGTGTGGGGGAAGATTGTGTTCGCATTCGGTAGTGGCGTAATGAATGATGCGTGGGGCTCTGCCACCAAAAAATTAGTTCCCTCTTAGGCTGCTGTTACACATCACCTTAAAGGCAGCCGAGTACGTCATACTTTTTATTTTTGGCAACGTTTTCAAACCTCCTCCATCGTGATCGTGTATTATCGTTTTCATATTTCGCAGAGTACAGAGTACAGCGTACCCCATCAAATAGGCCTAGCCTACGCTTAGAACTGTAGCTATCTGCGTTATGGGTGACGGGCAGGAAGCAAGGACCCCAAGTGCTTGCCGGAACGGGACACAACACAAACCCGAGTGATGGGAGCCTGTGACAGAAAACAGAAGAGAGCCAAAACAGAAATAGACGTGCAACTGGAAAGAAATGCCTGCCAGATAGGCACCCCGAAACTGTTGGGGGGGAGGGATGTGTGGGGATTATTGACAGTCTTTAATTCTATATCTACCCGTTTCGCCCCTCCCACTTGATAGAGAATATATACGGGCGTAGAAAGAGGCTCCTGACATGGAAAAGGGAAACTTATGACTCGATTGTGCGCCAAAGAGAATCAAAATACCACATAGCAACCTTGACTTTCCCTTTCATTCCCAGACCGACATACTCGTAGCACCCGCTGCCGGAAAATAGGATGGTAATGAGGAAGAATATAGAACACACAATGCCAATTGCGAGTAACCTACAGATAACGGGATGCCGTTTCCCGCACTCTGACCAATCCATGCTCTTTTCGTAGAAAATTTCTCTGAGCTTCTCACCACCAAGTTTGTAATGGACCAGACCTCCGAGGGCAACACTGTAACCAAAGGCCTGCAGGCTAGTGATGGGCGTGCCCCAGATGGTGATAGAAGCGAAAACCAGGAAGACATCCTTGAGAACGCCACAGAGTGTTAAAACAAGGGAGGACGTTTCACCAATCTATTGGGAACTCATCGTTAGCAATATTCCCTCCTGAAGGGGGACTGAACATACTAAAAATACGGAGGAGACGTTAAGAGAAAACGCAAGCATTGCATTGACCAAGAGGATCCCCAGACCCAGGTCGAGGAAATCGCTTATATGAATCCTGTGAACTTCGAAGATTAGACTAACAAACAAGTTCATAATCGTGCAGATAGGCGCAAAATAGTAAAGGGACACCAAAGGGTCCATCTTGTACTCCACTCCATTAAGGAGTTTCTGGACCATGACCAAGCGTATGGCCTCGAATGCTATGCCTCCACACTGAAAGAAGAATCCGATCATATGGAATCTAATCTCGCCAAATGATGCGATAACAACACCTATGACGACAATAGATACGTTAAAGAGAAGCCTCGTATTGAGCGAGTCAATCCCCATAGCCGAGCCCACAAGGAGAACCGCAACAGGGGTCGTTGCCTAATTGGGTACTCCAATTAGTACAGGATTAAACGGCCGGAAGTGCTTCCGTACCTTTAGCATCTGGATGAACGACACACTCAAGTACAAATATGTGAGGTTTCCGCAGATCAAGCTCCAACTGAAGCACAGTCCGATGGGGACAATCGCTCTGAGGTAAACTCGGCCGGTCATCTTCACGTTTTTCCGGCCATCGAGAAGAGTTGTTGTCCGCGCAAGGACTTGCGTTGCAATAGTTGCAAAGAGTAGGTGCCATGTGGTCAATATTATAGCTGTAGCACCAATATCGTTAGGCATTGACAAGGGGATAATTTATGCAGAAATGTGCTTACGAAAACCTGTGTATGAGAAATCAGCTCATGGTTCCTACAGTGCGGGCGAAGGAGCATCTCACGGAACCCAGCGGAATCCAGAATCCATTTGTTGAAGAGAATCACACTTGAGCTCATTGCTACCCATAATCTAACGGTGAAATCACAAGTTAGCCAGACAGTCGTTCATTTCGCAGTCAGTCAGGACTGGGGCGGGTCGGTCCCTTCTCGACGATGCTGTCAGACTCACACGACATAAAACGCTGCGGGTAGTGAAGGCTTGTGTGTCGCTGGTCTCGCAGCTGCGGGACTGGTGACCGGCAGAACTGGTAGAGGAGACTCGACGCCCATGGTCAAGCAAGAGCTAATCCAAAGAGAGAACTGGGATTGAGGAGAGGCGTGTTGAGTTATGGTGTGAAAAAAGAGCGGATTGTCCATCTGGCGGGCAGGTTTGTTGATCTGGCGTTTGTTGGCCCAGCAACCGATGTGGCGGACACGCGAAACCTAAATGTGCCACCGAGATACACGAGCCAGAATCTGCAACTTATATTCGCAACTCCCAAATGGGGGATTGTGTCTATACCGATCGCTGCTCGAATATCCGCTCGGAATAGAGCTGCTGGGAGAAACACCCGTCGTTTCCAAATCCGTTGCCGGCACTCCGTAGCTTTGGTTTTATTCCGGACGCTATACCCCGCCGGTAGCATAATGATTTTTCCAGACATGTGGGTTGATCTACCCGTGGACGAGTGTCTCCCGTCCACGTTGTGATCACAGCTGACTTTGCGTGTAGCTCTGTCGATGTTCTCGTCATTGGCGCCGGTCCGACCGGCCTTGGAGCTGCAAAGCGGCTCAATCAGATTGTACGTGACACTCTAGAGAGATTTTTTAACTGTCGGACGGAGAGTTGATCTTTGATTCATTGCCCATAGGATGGGCCCTCGTGGCTAGTGCTCGACTCCAATGAGACCCCTGGCGGTCTCGCCTCCACCGACGTCACGGCTGAAGGCTTTGTATGTTTTCTGCCCTTCAATTGATTCTGCTCTGTCGGGTATTAGACTGATTTTGGTGCCAGCTCTACGATGTCGGCGGTCACGTCCTTTTCTCTCACTACAGGTATTTCGATGACTGCATTAACGAGGCTCTCCCCAATCCCGATGACTGGTACACTCACCAGCGCATATCTTACGTTCGTTGCAAGAACCTATGGATTCCGTATCCGTTTCAAAACAATATCTCCATGTTACCAAAGGAAGACCAGATCAAGTGTATGGACGGCTTGATCGATGCGGCACTAGAATTTCGTGTCAGAAACACGAAGCCTAAGAATTTCGACGAGTGGATTGAGAGAATGATGGGCACGGGAATTGCCGATCTCTTCATGAGACCGTATAACTATAAAGTCTGGGCTGTGCCCACTACCAAGGCACGCCCTCAATTCAACATAAGGCTTCTCGGCTGGACTCCTAACGTAGCTCCTTGGCTGACAGATGCAATGTGAATGGCTTGGCGAGAGAGTTGCTGCCCCCGATCTCAAGACGGTCACTAAGAATGTCATTCTCCAAAAGACTGCCGGTAACTGGGGCCCTAACGCTACCTTCCGTTTCCCAGCACATGGTGGTACTGGCGCTATTTGGATCGCCATAGCCAACACTCTGCCAAGGGAGAAACTATTTTTCGGCGGCAAGGGCGCTGTGACAAAGGTGGATGCGGAAAAGAAGATGGTATTCATTAGAGACGGCACGGCTATCCGCTATGATAGACTCATTACTACAATGGCTTTGGATTCCCTTGTGGAAACTATGGGAGATGGAGAACTCACGTACCTGAGCAAAGGGCTGCTCTATTCATCAACCCACGTTATCGGCATTGGTGTTCGGGGTGAGAGGCCGGAGAGAATAGGAGACAAATGCTGGGTAAGGCATGACTCGACCAGATCCCCACCAAACAGAGGCACTCTTCCGGTCCCACCCATCTGCTGACAGTTTAATCGTCAGCTTTACTTCCCCGAAGATGACTGTCCCTTCTACCGCGCAACTATTTTCTCCAATTATTCTCCTAACAACCAGCCGGTTGCCTTTAAGAAACTCCCGACAATCCAACTCGCCAATGGCTCCGCCTCTTCCAAAGATTCAAAAGAAGGTCCTTACTGGTCCATCATGCTTGAGGTTTCGGAATCACCTATGAAGCCTGTTAACATCCCCAACCTCCTCAAAGACTCCATTCAAGGTCTCATCAACACCGAGATGCTCCAACCAACTGATGAGATTGTATCCACCTACCATCGCCGCTTCGAACACGGCTACCCAACCCCCTCCCTAGAGCGTGAAGGGGTCCTCAAGAAACTTCTCCCCGCCCTTCAGGCCAAAGGCATTTACTCCCGTGGCCGCTTCGGGAGCTGGCGCTACGAGGTCGGCAACCAGGACCACTCGTTCATGCTGGGCGTTGAGGCCGTGGATAGCATCGTAAACGGTACTACAGAGCTGACGCTGAACTATCCCGACTTTGTGAACGGGAGGAAGAATGATGAGAGGAGGCTTGTGGAAGGGGTGCATTTGTTCCACAAGAGGACGTTGAGGGATTAAAAACTTGGGGAACCTCTCGGCGCCTTTTTTCGTTGTCATTTCACGGCTGGGGATTATAGAACGGGGCTTTGTAGGTTCACAAAAGGGTTTTTAGATGCCTCTCTTCGGCTGCTCGCTGCACCATTTTATACTTCCACGCAATGTATTTTCTCCAACAACAAGCCCCCGCTTCAAAGGGAGAAGAACTCCTCTCTAACATGGACGTTTTTTTTATTTTTTTTTATTTTAAAGCCCTTCTACTTCCATAATGAGGTAGGAACGACGGCACGTTGCCTAGACGTTTAGAGATTAGAGTCGAAAGTAAATGACACGTCACGCATAATACATACTCTGCATTCACCGCCTCCCTTAAGTTAGATATTTAAGATTACTATTTTTTCTCTAGTGTCCAGCCTAACAATAAATAAGAAAAAACAAAATAGGAGTAATGATTTCTATCTGTTAGTTTTAAAAAAAACTACATTATGGCGCTAGTAGGCTAAATCTAGAATTCACTTTTATATAGTTTATAATTTATCGTTGCTTGCTACGGCGTCCCCTTTTGTCTTTCTTTTTTTTTGGGGGAATATCGCGGGTGGGGTTGGCTGAAAGGGGTGTTTTTGTTGGTAGGAAGGGGGCGGAAGTCGTAATAACGGGTGTATTTCCGCTCGTTGTTTTTGGATGCCGTGGGCGGTTCATCTACACCTAGTAGATCCTTGTCGCTCTGCGTGTTCCTCAGCGGTGTGCTATCGGAAAATAAAAACTAGGTTCTGTAAGCAGGGAGTGTTTAATAAATGGAATTTATATGCTGAATGCTTATTTAGTGTAGTAGTATAGGTAGAACGCTGGATATGTTTTCGTTTTGGACAGCGTGGTTGGAAAATAGGAGGTTGAAAAATGAAGAGGGAGGTTGATGCGTATGTTCGCCTCTGAGTGAAGGGAAGGAAATGTGGAGTCAGATGATGGAGGAGAAAGAGGAGGGGAACTCGCCAAAATGCTATGTTTGCTCGTGCTGTGCTGTGTAGAATTGGAGATTAGAGACATTCATTGGGCGATTGGGGATTATGCACGGAAGAACAGAGGCGTAAGGAAAGAACGACAACGGCATTGCCATGAAATATTCAGTCATCCCAACGAAAAAAAAATCCCAAGCCAACCACCTCTACGGAAACAAAAAACAAGGGAAATATTAAAAAAAAAACAGCCTCCCGCCCTTCGGCATATGTCACCATTAATACGACTCCTGGTTTCTACAACACAACACAGCTAACGTATCTCGTAAGGAGAATGGGAGGGAGGAGAGATAAAACGTGGAGACGCGAGGGAAGGGTGAAGGAAAAATGGAGGTTTCAGAATACAGCCGCCAGCCCGCTCTTTGAATGCCTCTTGCTAAATCTCTTCCTCGACTTGGTCGAAGCATCACCATCCCCCAACCCACCCTTTGCATGTCGGCCTATGCCATCCAAGCTGGAGTCGCCGACAAGCGTACTGGAGGGACTCGACATGTTCGATGTGTTGAAGCCGTCTTCGCTAGAGTACGTGTTGGTGAGGTTCTGTGAGAAGGCAATGTCTTTGGCACGTTCGATGGTGTCAAGCCATTCCTGAACACAGGACTGGGCGGAGGCCGGATCGGTGGAGGCTTTGGGGTCTTCGAAGGTGTAGTGTTTGTCCTTCTGCAGATTTTGAGTTTTATTTAGCGGGGAGAGCCTTTATTGGTGTATCTGTTCCTGGGAATAAGAGGGTGGGGAGAGAGCTTACCGTATCGACGCACCACGCCATTACACCTTTGGTGTCGCTTGTACTTCTCCACGAGGTACCTGGTGCCAAGAGGGCTATCTCAGTCTTGGCCTTCTTATCGTCCCCTCCAGCGGCGGCCAAGATTATCCTTGCGCTTGAGGTGACCATTACAAGTCTCTGTCGTTTCTTGCAGGGATTTCCGCCGAAAAACCGTGAAAATTTCTTGTTGGGGGCTTCGGCCGCAGCGATTTCTCCACTTCCGCTCTTCGTGACTGGGCTTTGCGGTGCGGGTGCTGATGACACAACCAAGTTTCCCAGTTTGAGGATTCTTTCGTTTGTCCTTGTGAGAACAGGTGACCATTCGATATCGAGCTGGCTTGGTGGTGGCAGCTCAGTAATGATCCTTGGTTGTGGTCTGGAGCCGCCGTTTAATCCGGAGCTGAGGCCTTGACCATTCTTTGATGCGTTCTGCTGAGTACTGTCGGAGAAGTCATTGAGCTTGATGACGTTCGGTTCCTGCACTGGAGGGACGTAACTCTTTAAGCGTGGAGCCTTTTGCTTCCACAGTCCCCGGCCCCAAGTGATTCCATCGAAGAATTGGTGATTCTTGATGTGCTCAATTGACAATCTCTTGGCAGGATCCAAGACGAGCAATCTTTCCACCAAGTCCTTAGCCACTGGCGGGAAACCTTTCGGGAACTCGTAGTCCAAAGATACGATCTTCTGAAATGTTTGGTATTCATTCGCTGCCTTGAATGGCGGCCGCCCAGAAAGGAGTTGGTAAATGATGCACCCAAAAGCCCAGAGATCGCTTGCCTTACAGGCATTTTTATCAGTCAATAGCTCCGGGCTGACATACTCCGCCGTACCGACAAAGGAATTCGCCCTATTGTCATCACTGCCATCCATAGGATTTCCTTGATTTGCAAACGGAATATTGCCATTCATGCCATCCTGGGATTGTCGAGGTGGATCCAAGATCTTTGCTGTTCCAAAATCCGTAATCTTAACATGCATTTGGTCATCCAGCAACACATTCTCTGGTTTTAGATCCCTGTGAATGACGCCTCTCGAGTGCATATATTCTACTGCATCCAATATCTGGGCTCCGTAATACCGAGCGCACTCCTCGTCAAAGGTCCCCATCCTCTTGAGAACCCCCAGTAGCTCCCCTCCGCTGGCGACGTCGAGTACATAGTATAGTGACCGCTCGTCCTGGAAAGTGTAGTATAACCTTACGATACCCGGATGGTCGCCCAACCGATTAAGGGTGTTCTTCTCAATGTTCACGTATTTCACCTTCCTCTCCTTGATGATGTGGCGCTTGTCTAGTACTTTAATGGCGTACTCCTTTAGCGTCTGGCGATCCGTCGCCGCGAGAACAGTGCTGTAGGATCCCTCACCGAGGGTTCGCCCAAAATTGAAGTCCTTCACGCCTTTCTTCACGTATCTCTGTACGGGATTTCCGTTACGATCCAGCTCTTGGCGTACGCCTACAGCAGCCCCGCGGTCTTTCCATTCTTCGCTGCTGGGTAACGGACCACCTTCGACATCATATGGTGACCCAGAAGGTGCCGACATCGCGGGTGGGTTTACCGTGCCCAAGTGTCCTCTCCCTTGTCCCCTTGAACTTCTCCTAGGTGGTAAAGGCCCATTACCAATATGAGCCTGTCGGTATGAGCGATCACTGTGACTTAGTTCCCTCGTAGGTGTACCAACTTGTATGCCAGAGGAGCCATTTCTTGACGCGCTGCCTGGGGGAAGTCCTGATACCGACGATCGCGAAGGTTGGCCTGGAACTCGGTATTCAGCGTACGTGCTCCCATTAACTGTTGATGAGGCGTCTGTAAAGGCACTGGAAGATGATTGGGGGAAGACTGTTGATGATGGTCGGGGGCCAGAACTGGATGGCTGCTGGAACATCCGACCAGATTGCTGGGTGCCTGGGATAGATGACTGTAGAGGGTATTGTTGCTGCTGCCCGGGGTGCATCACCGATCGTCGGTTCGTGTTTGGACTGCCATAGAGAGCATCTTGTGATGAAGAAAGAGCGGTATCTCCCGTTGACGAGGAACCACTAGCGGCTCGATCAGTGGCGTCACGACGGCCCGGAGAGGGAGTTCGGGAGGACTCCTGCTGTGGCATTGGCGGTGCTAGATTGGGGCGTCGGTCTTGCTCCAGCGGGGTACTTGAAAAGGTAGGAGAGAACTGGAGCGGTGGGAGGGATGGTAAGTGGGAGGGGTCTTCCTGGGGAGACGTCGAATCCGCATCGTCCGGGTTTGCAATGCGTAGTCCCCCAAAAGACTGAGATAGACTCAAATCGCCGTCCATCTCGACGTCCGGTGGATGAGCTGAAGGAGAGCTCGCGCACGGGACTGCGCAACGAGGTTGGCCGAGAATGGTCTCCACCACAACGATCCGTGATTGGCTGCCGCCAGAGCAACGATCTCCGAACCACGGAAATTAAAGAGTGTGCTTTATGCCGAACAGACAGCGTAGACGTGATCGACTCTCGCGCACTCTAGCTAAAAGTCAACGACACAGGAGCAAGATGAGGCCTACGAAGGGAAGGGTAAGCAACTAGCGAACGGCAGCACAAAGCGAGCGAGCGAGCGAGCGAGGGAGGTCGAGATATGTACGAGGTATCTGGAGGTATCTTGTACTCTGGACGGAGCACGTACTCCAGGTTGCACTATGCACAGAGCATCGACGTCGTAGGCGCCGTGGAGGGGCAAGAGAGTGCCGAAGAGGCTAGACACTACGGAGCGCTTTGGCTAGCAAGCTGATGATGTAAATGAATGGATTGCCCGTGCGACTGCGTTTCTATGTGTATGTGCCTCTACCTCCGCCAGGGTGTGTTGTACAATATTACAGCGCCAGGCTGGTTGGACGTGTTCTGGCTGATGTACTCTGGATGTATGTTCTCCACAGCGATCGGCAGGTCGGATCAGGAAGGGAAAACGCTGCGATGCATGTCTCATTGAGGCCAGGCACCCAGCCCGATCGGGCAACGCTCCAACTGGACGCCGCGACGTTTAGTTACAGACTCCATCAGCGCTTAATCTTGGCGGATGAGTACAGAGTAAATCTGGTAATTCTGGTGAGTCTGGCACAGCGAACAGCCGCAGGGCCACCCCTAGATTTCAGAGATGCAGAGAGATGCAGAGAGACGCACAGACGCAGAGAGATGCAGAGCGACACAGAGAGATGTGAGAGGACAAGACAGTGCAAAGTGCATGTCGGTGCATGGCGGTGCAGAGCGGTGCATGTTGGTGCCTGTTGGTGCATACCATGGGTATGGCTCCATGGCTCTTCCTCTGCCTGGCAGTTACAACTGTCGAATCGGCTAAATTGCATGTAGCAGAGTGGGGAGGGACGAGTCTTCCTTGACCTGGAGACAACATCTCATCAGCCTCTCTCCTCCTCTTCGTGCAGTGCATCTTCTCTACGGGCTGAGACAGACGCTGCCATGATCCGCCTTCGCACTTCGCAGGTCGAGCTGACCCCCTCAGACGTGGCCTACACTGCCCGCCGCGTCGTCCTGCAGCGTCGTGCGGCTCGAGCTGCTGAGAGTGCTACCGCTCTGGCACGCCAGAATGCTAGGATAGAAGGCATATTGTCACAGTCCCCGGACGAGCACCCTCGGAGAGAGTCCTCCCATTCGAGGGATGAGTCTATAGTATCTGAAGAGCCAGTGGTCTATGGACATCGGGAGTTTTGGGACAAGGTCGTTGCTGAAGCAGGACCAATTGACGATGCAGATGTCGAGAGTGGAGATGGAGAAACTATTTCAATCTCTCATACTCAGGATGGTGGCGGCTTGGCTGATCACTCTAGTGTCCTGCCGTATGAGCTGCACGGAGAAGACAGTACCCAACGAGATGCAAACCGTGAAGCCGCAGAGGAGGATGGTGACGATGGTAGTTTGCGAGCAGGCCAAAATGATACACCTTTGCAAACTGGAGCACATGCGCCCCACCAGAGGGTGCACGAGGGCCAGTATGATGGTGCATGTGATGGTGCAAGCGGAGGAAGTGAATTTTGTTCTCCTAGTATTTCAGTGTCTTCACCCAATTGGTCCCACGGAGATGTGGAGGAAAGGGGAGCTGGTGAAGAAGATGGTGACAGTTACCCTTCTTCAAGTGAGTTTGAGGAGGATGTGACATCTGGGCCTGAGCTCTCTCCACACGTTTCTGCATTGGGTCGCCCAGAGCTCTTTCAACACCTTAGTATTGAGGAGGAAGCGAACTTGTTAACACTACGCCGTTCCTTTTCGGCTCAGCTCAACTTTGACGGTGTTACTGAATCTCCACAGGGCAACTCTTCACCACCACAGCCGCCCTTTTTATTGCCACCCTCTGTGCGCATTTCTGATAGCCCGTTATCGGCTCATTCATCTAGGTCTGCTGGGCAAACGAGTCTTCACGGATCGCCACATCTTTCCCCCCGACGCGATCCACCGAGTTCTGCATCAAGATCCAGAGAAGCTTTAATGGGCCTTCCAATGTGGAATGGCTCTGATTATGAAGATCGGAGCAGGAGATACACTCTAAGGTATATACCTAGGACGTCCTGGTGATATTTCAAGAATCTAAGTCTTCTTCAAGAACAGGTCATACCTTCTCTCCCAGATCTGCCCAGAGGTTTTTGGAGAGGAGACTTGCACGTGTCCGTGATGCAGCGCCTACGTTAAGCGATGAAGAAACGATGGAGGATGATGACAGGTATTCACCCCTTGGGGAATTAGAGTTCCTTAATCCTTGGGATCAGATTCTGAACTTCTTTATAGTCAGTCAATGGCCACTACTGTCGATGTAGCAGTACATGAATCCGCAGTTATTTCTGCTGGCGGATCTGTGCAGCTTCCGGTGGTTAACTCCGTTTTTTCTGTACAGGGAGATGAAATCATAGCACATCACGGTCCAGATCGCTCACCTATTCGATATCCACAAGTGCATGTATCTCCGGTGATGGTGGCTCCCCCACCATCACCATCACAGGGGTTCATTACCCCACGTTTGACTGTCTTTAATGATAGTCAGGTAAATACGGCTGCTGACCGTCGCCACCCACGGCGCCGTCCCCTCCGCCCTAACCAGCATATTCCAAGGCTGGTGCGTTCTACCCATGTCTTTGGACGTGAAGAGTTAGGACATGAAGAGACGCCGAGACAACGGAGGGGACGTGAGCTTGGACTACCGGAGCATTGGATTCGTGATAGTGTCGTGGCTCAACGTGAGTTCCATCAGTGGGTGAATATGAGTGACATACCAGGACTAGATAGGGGCGACAGTTCGGAGGAGCTTTAGGTTATTTATCATTTGGGTAGCTGGGTTGGATTTCATGCTACAAGTGTGTGTTTGCTGTCTGTCCCCACAGCAGTGAATCAGCGCTTCTTCCAGTGCCTTTGAGTGCACTGTTTCCTCTAAACTGTTATGGTGGGCGGTAGCCTAAGCATCCACTCACGGTAGGAGGATAAAATGGCTTTGCTACAAATTTCTCTTTTACGGGAGGGGGTCGGCCTTCATATTTTTCTGGATGGGAGTTGTAGCTGACGTTATGGACGCTATCGTGGAAAAGTCTATTTTTGCTTTTTACAAAGTGCCTCTAAAAAGCCACAGCAATGTGGAAATGGTGGAATATCTGCCTTATTTTTCGTTTAAGGCCCCATTTTTGGTAGGGTGAAGGAATAGTGTGGAGCGGGGGTACCGTGTGGCATTTTTTTATATTCAGGCTTTACATTTTCGTTTCCTTCAAAAAAAAAAAATGAACGAAAATTAGGTGCACGGCTCAGAGGAAAGTGGGGTTTCTGGCTGGGATAATTGGAGAATTTTTTAGCCCAATTTCCTTTCGGTGGGGAGGGTATGTATTTATGTTGATTAGTGGAAAGTGTATAAGATGGTATCGGTTTTATTCCCAGAAACCCACGAAGATCTATAAGATAATCCGTGTAGCGCCTAGACGCCTGCCTAGCAGCCTTTATACGGGGTGTGGAGAATTGAGATGAAGCGAAACTCCTGGTACCGTCTCCCTACTTTTCTGTCGCTAAGACCATCTTCTCCCTCTCGCTCTTCCTCTTCAGCAACCCCTTCTTCGAGTGTTTCCGCTCATTCTCCGCCCTCCTCTTTAGCGCCTTAATCTCTTCCGCCTTAATCTCTGCTGCCTTCTTGACGTTCTTGGGGAGGTGTCTGTGTCGCCGGATGCGTCGGATCTCGGGCATGTGTTTGTAGCGCTCCTTGAGGGCAGCATCGTATTCGAGGTGTTGGCGCTGGCGAGCAGATTTTATACCGCCGTCGCGGGAGGAGGCGTGGGCGCGCCACAGGCGAATGTTTCCATCGTCGGAGCCGGTTAGGAGGTAAGTTGCGTCGGGGGTAAATTTTGAGGAGAAGACTCTAGTGGGGATTAGTAGGGCTGTTTAGGTCAAATGGAGAAGACAAATTACCTTTGCATACGTTTGGTGTGATATATGTCTCGGGAGTGGCCTTCCCCTCTGTTCCATAGGCGCACTGTGCGGTCATAGGATGCACTGACTAGTTCTTCCCCTGTTGGGCTAAATTCAACATCCATGACCGCAGCGACATGGTCCTTAAGAACGTTAAGCGCTCGGTCAAGCTTCCGCATGTCGAATATATAGATATTGTGGTCTTCACTTGCGGCCGCGAAGTTGAACGCCTCCATGGGGTTCCAAGAGATGGCGTTGCATGCAAGGCGCAGGATGACTTTTGTGAGGGGAGAGGAGGTTCGAAGGTCGTAGAGGACGATAGAGCGGTCCGTGGCTGCGGAGGCTAGGATAGAGGTTTCGGTCTGGTTGAATGAGAGCGTGGTAATGGTATCTGTGGACGTTGGCCAGGAGAGAGTCTGTGTTGCCGTCGATGAGGGTCGGGAGAGATCATAGATAGATATCACACCCGATGAAGCGGCGAAGGTAGGGAATTCTCGGTGGTGAGATAATCCCGTGAATGCCGTCTGTCCGAGATATGTTGCTATAGGAGCTGAATTCGAAGGTGAGTTATATGGTTCAAAGAGCTTGATTGTCCTGTCGCTCGCGCAAGAGAGGAGTTTCTGATCCTTCGTCCAACACATCCCCTTCACAATGCCCTCGTGGGCTTGCGCTGTCCACGTCTGCGCCCGACTTGCCAGATCCCACACTTTCACCACGCCGTCGCCACTTCCGCTAGCGAATCTCTCCAGTGAGCGCGGATCCTTCGCCATTGTGTACACACCGTCGACATGGCCGTCCCCGAGTTGCGCTATGAAGGGAGCAGCGAACATGCGCTCAAGCTTCGTGGCGTTGAGGGCGCGGGTGTACTCTCGGGCTCGTTCGAAGGGGTGGAGGGCTGGGTCGAGGTTGCGGGGTTGACGAGATACATTTGAACCCGGGGCTTGTTGGGAGGAGGTAGGCCGGGAAAGAGCCCTTATTTTCTAGGGAAAGAGGTTTAGCTATACCCAGGAGCATTGGGGGTAAATTGGGAGACTTGACGGACCATGTTTACCTTGATCGCGCTCCATTCCAGAGCTGGTGGAGTAATTCCGGGACGTTTTAGTGAAATTTTTGTGGTGATTGGAATATACCGTCACGTGATAGCTTGGCTTGGAGCTCGAAAACCGTCTTCCACACCAGTCAAACCAGACATACCGCTCTGAATAATATAACCCCCGTCCATATCACGCATATCTAATCATGGCTGGTGCTAGGGTGAAAGCCCTGGATGAGGTGAAAGAGTTAGGGAAGACACAGCCAGCAAAGGCGGAAGCCATCTACAAAGACTATCTGGCCAAGGTGCCGGGGACCAATGAGGCTGCGTTGAGGGAGTACGAGACGGCGTTGGTGGGATTGGGAGAGCTCTATCGAGACCAAAGGCACGTGTGTTGTGGGCATTGGTGCTGTGATTAAGTGCTGATTATTTCAAAGGAAAGCGGCCGAGCTTGCAGAGCTCGTGAAAACGAGTCGTGCTACGCTGTCTTCATTCGCAAAGGCTAAGACAGCGAAGTTAGGTATGGAAATATACGGAAAGCCTGCTTGATTGCTAGTTCAATGCTCACACTAGGTTCTGCACAGTTCGTCAACTGCTTGACCTCTGCGCTGCTATCCCAAACGCCGTTGATATCCAAGTCTCGATCACCAAATCGTGTATCGAGTGGGCCGTCTCTGAGCGCCGGGGTTTCCTACGTCAACAGCTGGAGACCCGCCTCGTCTCCCTCTACATGCACAAGCAATCCTACTATGACGCCCTAACACTTATCAATAGTCTGCTTAAAGAATTGAAGCGGCTAGATGACAAATTAGTGCTAGTTGAAGTTCAACTCCTTGAGTCGCGTGTCTACCATGCGTTAGGGAACCTATCGAAGGCCCGCGCAGCCCTTACCTCCGCTAGAACATCTGCCGCTTCCGTGTATACTCCCCCGCTTCTACAAGCTGGGCTGGATATGCAATCAGGAATGCTGCACGCGGAGGATAAGGACTTTAACACAGCATACTCTTATTTCATCGAAGCGCTTGAAGGGTACCACACACAGGATGAGGCGAAGAAAGCTACATCCGCCCTACAGTACATGCTACTGTGCAAGATCATGCTTAACCTCGTTGACGACGTCAACTCGCTAATGAGCTCTAAAAACGCTATCAAGTATGCTGGCAAGAACCTCGAAGCTATGAAGGCTGTGGCTCGCGCACACTCAAACCGCAGTCTTGAAGAATACGAAAAAGCTCTCTCAGACTATCGCTATGAGCTCGGCAGCGACACCTTTATCCGGAATCACCTCCGGCGTCTTTATGACGCGATGTTGGAACAAAACCTTATAAAGGTCATCGAGCCCTTTAGTAGGGTAGAAATTGAGCACATAGCCAAGATGGTGGGCTTGGATACGCAGCAGGTGGAGCGGAAACTGTCGCAGATGATATTGGATAAGGTTATTATCGGAGTGCTGGATCAGGGCGCGGGTTGCTTGATTGTATTTGATGAAGTAGAGAGGGATCAGGGGTATGATGCAGCATTGGAGACGATCGAAAAATTGAGTAATGTTGTGGATGTGCTGTATACCAATCAAGCGTCTCTTTTGGAATGATGGAGTGGAGAAGGACATCCGGAAGGACGCCCTTTTGTGCGGGGGGTGGAGGGTGAGAGGACATATAACCTAGATCTGCTGTTTTCTCTTCTCTTACATGTGTATCATAGCACTCAGAGGAGAATGACCAAGCCACTATACAAAGCTTTATGGGACGTAGGGGATTGGGGATTGGGGATTGGGTCCTCTATGGTGGGGTGAGTACGGACCGGTTTGGGTGAGATTGTAGGAGATATCTTTAGTGCTGTTGGTGACACGAAGTACTCGTTCCGCAGTAAATTTCTTTTGAGACGCCCGAGCGAGAGGGGTGGCTACATATATTGTCATCATTTATTGGGGTTGTAAGTGCGTTCCTATTCGCGGTAGGGGGGGATGGGAGATGTTGAGTTAAGTGGAAATCGAATATGATGGGTATGATGGTGGGAAAGCACGGGATGGATGGGTCATTAAATGGATACTCAATTAGTTGATTTAAAAAGCCATTGCGGGTCTTGGGAGTATCAAGGCCAGATCGCTAAGTAAAGCAAAGGCCTGCCTACGCGCTTATAAAGGCGGGTAGCTGGTATAATCTACCGCTTGGGAAGCCTCCATATCACCCAGTTTCCGCTTCGCTCGTGTGGGGGTTGTGGGTTCGCCGGTGAAGGGGGGCTCTGGCTGGGATAGCATTCCACTAGTCACTGCCTGTCCTGGAATCACGTTTTTTGTGGGGAGAGTGGCAGGTTCGGGTTGTTGTTGGCGGTCTTTGGTTGTGTCATTGGTGTTGAAGGGCTGGAGTAAAGGGTTGGTTAGTGGTTTCTCGATGCGTTTCGTAAAGTAGGAGGAAGGTGTCCTGATGCTTACCGCTTTGTTATTCCCCTCCCGTCTAGATTTGTTCGTGGAGGATACCTTCTCGTCCCTCTTCCTTTCGAACTCTACTAGGAAATCCAAGCCTGAGGCCTCATCTATTCCCCTATCCTCTGGACGAGCAAATAATGGCCTCGATGCCGCCCGCTCCCAGTACATCACAGAACTCCTGCTGATCCTCCCCGTGTACTTTTCCGCCAGCGCCTTCAACGCGACAAAGAATGCCAATGCTTCATCCTCTAAGCCGAGTACCCGAAGTGAGCGAATTACACGAGTAATGCGGAGGTGGTTGTGATCGATAGGGCGGAACCATGACCGTGGTGCGGAGACAAAATCCGGCGCGGGCACAACTTGTATATCATCGTCGCCCGCAAGGATAAACCCAAAAAACCTGAGAATGCGAAGAAAGGACCCTTTGAGTCTCGTGCGGAGTTCCGGACGGGCTCGAAACGCTTCGAAAGTTGCAGAGTCGACTATAGGCGCCAAGTAATTGAATGGTGAAGGTTCGGGGAGTGGGAAGAGGATCTGGATATAGTCGTGTGAATACTCCAGCCAGCTATCGGGCCGACTGAGGATATTGTCTAGGGTGCGGCGTTTAGGGTCCTTTCCGCAGATGGCGGGGTCGTAGAAGTCGGTGATAGGGGAAGGCATGGGATACACTAACCCTGACGGGTAGTTGTTTAACTAGCCAGACAAAATGGAGAATGGCATCAAGTCTTCGCATCTGGGTGTGGAAACCGAGTTCGTGGGTCAATACCGGGGCGGATTAACTAATTAATCCTGGCGCCCGGAACACCACTGATACAGCAGCCGCGCTCTCGAAAACTCCACCTTGACTCGTTAATTTGAACCTGGGCAAAAGCTCACTATTAATGAAGACTTCGATATTTCCTCCTTCTACTGCGTCTTGTCCCCTGCGCTATACATATAAACCCTTACAACGAAATATCCACCTATCTCTAACCATTTGGTTACGTTCAGTCTGCTCAGGATGTCTCACCCGTCCCCCCCCAGCGACGACAGACGGTGGCATAGCCCTCTGACCATCGACCTCCTTCACAAAGTCCTCAAAACTACCTTCCTCCATCCCTTCATCGCATGGCTGATCCCGCTCTGTCTCCGCGCGCAGGCCACCCCCTTCACGCACACGGCCATGATTGTTACTATTGCCTATGCAATCTTCCTCACGCTCTACTACGTCCTCTGCATCATAAGCCAGCGTGTCGCGTATGGGAGACCTAGGTTTGTTGACCTAAGTGAGGAGGTTATTGTGGTGACGGGGGGAGCGAGTGGGCTAGGGTTGTTGATAGCAGAGGTGTATGGCCTGAGAGGAGCGAGTGTTGCGGTCTTGGATGTTAGGGAGCTGGAAGTCGGGGAAGCTAGGGGTTTGGAGTTTTACAGATGCGATGTCGGAAATAAGGAAGAGGTGGAGAGGGTGGCGAAAGAGATTGAGGAAGATGTTCGCCTCCCCTATGCATTACATGAATACAGACGGCTACTAACAGCGATATTCAACTGCAAATAGCTCGGGACACCTACAATCCTGATCAACAATGCTGCCGTAGCCCATGGGAAATCCATACTCGACCTTACCCATAGTGAAATCGAGCGGTACGTACCTTCCATCCTATCGAACCTCTACAACTCTACTAACGTTACTACAATAGAACGTTCCGTGTCAATCTCCTATCCCACTTCTATACTATAAAGGCCTTCCTTCCCATTATGCTCCGCGAAAACCGCGGCACAATCGTCACCGTATCCAGCGTACTCGCACACCTGGGCTGCCGAAACCTCTGTAACTCAAACCTCCCTTGACAAACTTTCTAGACTGACTAGCTATTACATAGCTGACTATGCTGCCTCCAAATCTGCGCTGCTTGCGCTCCATGCTTCCCTTTCCGCCGAACTCGCTGCACGGAGCCCGAACAACATCAAGGCCCTCCTCGTCGCTCCCGGTCAGTTCTCCACCCCACTCTTTGCCGGCATTAAAACCCCGAGTCCGTTCTTAGCGCCGGTGTTGGAACCTGTGGATGTAGCGAAGGAGATTATCAAGGCGATTGACGCCGGGGAGGGAGGTGTACTGGCTATGCCGTTATATGCGAGATGGGTGGGCTGGATGGGAGTGTTACCGTTAGGATTGCAGAGGGTGGTGAGGTGGTGGAGCGGGATTGATGGAGCAGTAGACGGATTTGTTGGGCGGGGCAAAGAGGTAGAAGGGGAGAAGGAGGTGCTCTTTGAGGGGTGAATTTCATTTCCGAATTATTCGAGTACGGTGGCTGGGTTGGGTTGGGTTTTGGTGTCACAATTATCCCCCTTGCTGCTACTGCGGGACAGAGCCAATGCCGGGGATACCACGCATATACCTCCATGCCGGCGCGCGGAGTAGGTCGTATATTGTTTATATAAAACTATAACGATTCTATAGCGATAGGTTACTCACGCGCGCGGTGGCTGACTAGCCCCGGACGTCGAAACATCTTTCTAAGCTAGAAGGAAAGATATCTAGACGAAGCTAATGGTTTTATTTCCTTTTTTTTTTTTAACGAAAAAAATGTTGTGTTGAAAGGTGACGGTGCATGTTTGCTGAATCCTGTTACTATCATTTGGTATTTAGGAAGGGAGTCTCTCGGAAGTTAACAGAAGGTGAGTGGGAAAGTGGGGAATAGGGTTCTTAAAATAATTTTGGGGCTTGGCTCTGCAGTATAGTAAGACCGCGCCACACACAAACCACAATATCCGAGCTGGTCTCTGCGATACACCCCATGGGGGAGAGATGTCGTTTCATGTTAGGGGCCGTCTCCATTAGCTGGCGAGACTGGTTGGTACGGGACCGGTGACATCCCTGCTGGAGGCTGCCTGTTAACCGTCTGTCTTGCAAGAGGGTATCCTGTTGTGGAACGCCCTCAGCTCTGGAGAAATCTGGTTGGTGGATAAGGGCTCCGAAACGGCAAAGCGGTGGGGTTGCTGGCTCCGTCTCCATTTCATTATGCCCCCACCTAGGTCGACAATCCTAAATTTATTCGGTGGATGGCGTCGAAAGGGAGAGCTCTCGAGTTCCAGGGAGTGATCCAATCGATACTCAGTCTGTCGCCGCCTCGAAGTACCAGTATTCGGTATCTATTTTCTCTATTTTCATACATGGCCCTCTCGGATATCCCGCTTCGTTTCAACTCCTGATTGTGGCTTAAAGAGTTTGTTGACGAGCCGCTTTGGAAGGCGTTTGCAGACCTTCGAAACAGTGGGTGATATGCTCTGTGGGGGACTGAGGGCTTGCGCTTCAGGATCGTCTCAAAGGGTTGGCGAGGAGTATACCTAGGTATGAATGTACAAAGTATGTAGTTACGGATTGCGTGGGGCAGCTGAACCGGTATGGTGTATAGAAGGTGTATGTAAATCGATATATCTCGTCTCACCACGTAACGCCTATACTGCTAACTCCCTCTACAGTTCTCGCTCTCCCTAGATGACTGGTTGCTTGGACCTACCTAGTCTCCAACTGCAAACGGTAGTGCGATCAGTTACGTTGTTAACTGACGCGAGGCGGTCTCGTTGAAATTGCTCTTACCATGGCTAAGGCTTGTGAAGCAGTCGAACCGCGTTGCATATATATGGAGAGGGAGTGAGTGGGGAGTGAGTGAGTGTGTGTGTGTTGTTGGTTAGTATAAAGGCGTCTCATTCTCCTCCCATCCTCACCCTTAAAATCAATCGCAGTGGCAAAGCCGGAAACAAGCACTAATACAACCCATCTTCTATATTTCCCACATCTCTCTAAGTGATTCATACACAAGACATCTAACGTGAAATTTTGCTTCTCTTCCAATACTACAATTTCTAGCCCCTGCGGCTCAGGTTACCTCTGCTCCTCCTAACCCTAGGGCGCTGATGTTGGCTCGTGACCCTCGGACAGTTCTACCCTCGCGTGTATCACTAACACTCATGCTAGCTGCCTAAAGCCTTGAGCCTCGTGATGGAGGGGATTGGAAATGCAATGGCCATTGGACGGTTGTGCTCTGCGTCGCTATTCCTTCCGTTTTAAAGGCTATTGTGAAGAACGTTATGGGCAGTGCTTCCTGGACTCCCTGCCCGGAAAACGTCCTTACCGTGCACAACTGGCAGGCCTGGAAGCGGGATGGTGGCAAGTTGGCTTGGCGGTCAAACACTGCAATTCAGGGTTATGGTATAGCTGCTGGCCCGATTGATGGATAGGTAGCGTCGCCTTACCTATGTAGGTGTGGTTGGGTCTATATGGGTGAGGGAGTTGGGTTTTTGTGTGGTATGGCGTGGAGATCGGTATAGGGGGGTGGCTAGGCCGCGTAGACTGCTGCTTGTTGCTTCACATGTACTAGTTTTATGGACCAACCGGCTGGAGTCTGACGGAACAAGGGGACCAAACAATATATTTGAACGATAGTGCGACTCGCTGGAATAAAGCGGGCTTAGATTGCCGTGCTCCACCAGTAAAAAGTTTTCAGGCGGTATCAGAGCGCAAATACCTACCCTTTAGGGTTTGCCCTCTCCCTTTGTGGCGGCCTTGGTGTGGTTAGACAACGAGAACGGTCTTGAGGGTTTGTGCGCCGATTGGTCTCGGCATTCTTCGAGAGGTCCTCCGCTGTGTGGTTGATGAGTTGAGGGTCAGTTGTCGGGCGGATCCTGAGCCCGGCTTGAAGTTTGGGGGTATTGTCGCTTATTAATCATCTACTCGACGGGGAATTTACGGGCTAGGAGTTGAGTTGTGTGCATTTTGTGCTGTGTCTGGTTTTGTATACGGAGCTTACTTACGTGCGTATAGTGTTGTGCATAGCCGTCTGCATGTCGTCCCTGAGACACTTTACCCCGAATAAAGCCTATTCTGCTCCATACCGGGACTCTGTTCTCGATACGGAGGCGCAGAGCCTTTGCTGAAACATTACATCTGCAGAGGTGAGCGGGAGCCGAATCACAGCCTCAGCCACGCCTTCATACGAAATACAAAATACAGAATAATGCGCAGACGCAGAGCAGTCCCGGAATGGCCCCGCCATCCCTTGCTACTACTGCAGGTAAGTACTCTACTTCGTGCTCTGCACCTGTATCTGCGCACTTCTACACTTCTGCTCACTGTGCCAAGTGTCAGACTGCGCCCCAACCTTCGTCCGAACGAACCGTATTGTGTTCAGTGGCGCCTGGAGAGGAACTTTCTTTTTCTGCATTAGCGGCATGTATGCCCGTCGGCCTCGGGGCAGCTTCAGCCTTGTGCATCGGCAGCTACGAGTGGCGGTTTACTTTACATAGTGGTGTGCACAGTTCCCTCGACCTTTCGTTCCAGCCTCCTTCACACTCTTCAGTCAGTCTCTCCCGTCTCTCGAATATCGAGCTCTTCTTCGTGTCTGTGTCCCTGTCGCTCGGGACCGGATCGTGTGTTTCTGTGTCTGGGCGATACATTGCATCCTCTGTACCAGTACATCGCTTGCCCTCATCCTCGACGAATAGCCCGACTGTTGAGGCGCTTGGCTGCCTAGCTACCTTGGCCACCTCAAGCTGTGCGGATTCATCTGTCTTGGCGCGCATCACTCACATATTTCTCGTTCTCTTGGAGGCCTCGTATGGGTGTCGTCAATGAGTCGGCCCACGTTTCCGTTCTGGCCCAGTTCGACGCTACCTCTCCGTCGGTCTGCGAATGCCAGGTCGCATGCCCAGGCCCTTTTGGGTAGTTCGTCTACCCTTAATGTGTCTGGATCGCGTGGGGCTCCAAGAAAAGGCTGGTTCCGTATCGTCGTGTCTCAGTTGCACATCTTCCTCGGGTTTCTTTGGATTGTCCCGGCCGTTTTCATTCTGGTGCTGAATTACCGGCGTACCATTGTCGGCGCTAGCATCGGATGCGTCCGGTGCAAGCGTAACGTCTACTTGTCAGCGGCAACGCGCAACAAATTGTCTCGCGATGACCACAATGCACTAGGTGCGCTTCAGGTGGCGTCTAAGGCTTTCGAGGTGTGGTTTATGTTCGTGGCAGCGAGTCTGGTATATGATGTGACGATGTTCATGGCGGAGCGGAAGGGCAAATTCATTCCCATTGGGTTTTTGACAACATACTTGGAATTCGGTGACCTTCGTTATTTCTGCACTTCGAGTCCCTGGACTACGCCTTTCCAGCCCAACCCGGTACCAGGAAAGTGCAGGGGCTGGGGAAGCACATTGATGCTTTACGGGTTTTTATTCTTCGTGATCGCGATGTCTATGACTGCCAACTTAATGGGTCCGGGTAGTGCGGTCCTCATGATACCCACTTTGCAGTTTAGGAATGCCACATACAAGCATGGGCCAGTCCTTAAGGAATTGGCCATGGCGAAGCAACCCAGCAACCCTTCCATGCTAATGAACTGTACAGCCGAGGAGCTCCTTGTTGGAAACTACACGTGCGTCTCAGGTACGTACGGGATGACCATGGACGGACTCCTCACGGGTGCCTGTTCCTCATATGAACAGTCGTCGGAATGGGCAATTTCGAGCGGCCTCTCCGTAGAGGGAGCCGTCACACTTCTCTTTAATCAATCCTGCTCCGCCTTCGACCACGACAATGGCTGCCGGCTATTTTCGTCTCCTAACAGGCAGGTCCTCCGGAACATCTCGTCAGACACTCACAGCTTTTGGAATGACTCATTTGCCGGAAATCTGGCACCGTCCCTCAATAGTTCACTCCAAACGGTACTCCACCGTATGGGGCCATCCGTCGCACAGAATGTCTCGTGCTTATTCTCCAATACCTCTGCGGCCACCATTGCGGAGGATCGGATGGTCCGCTGCTACTCGATGTGGGGTAGCGACTTCTGCATACCCATTGGGCGGGGATGGAGCTACGACAATAGCAATTCGAGTTTCTCTATTATATCCTTGGATGAAGCGATCGGGAATACGACTGTTAATATCTACTCCTCGGAGGTCGCAGTGAACCAGAGCTTGGCTGGTCGCAGGTGCGGCGCTGATGAATCCTGCTGGAATTCGGAATTCGCAAGGAAACGCGACACCACGATCGCCAATATCACGATCACCGAATTCAGGAATAGTAGTGTTTGGGCAGAGTCTATGCTCTTTTGTGTGGGGTGGTTCTATCCTTCATATTCGCACTACGAACTGGACACATCGCACACAAATGACATCAATCTCGCTCGGATTACCAGTAGCTCCCAGGATACCGCGGCACCTCAGAGAGTTCACCCAGATTGGCTACTCGCTGCGTGGTCTGTCGGCCGTGGCGGGGCCGCGATCTCTAAGGCGGCGGAAGTGGTGTCCGCCGCTATCTCGTTGGTTTACGATACGCAGGAGAAGGGCGATGAGGGACTTGAGGAAGTGGTCTCTTATTTTAATTTTCTTCAACAACTCGTATTTGCGCAGGCTATGTCTCTTGTAGACTTCACCACTACCCCTAGGGACTCATTTGCAGGTGGGGCTACCCCCAAGGTCTTCGCCCTCGACGATTGGGCGGCGATTTACGTCTACGCCTACGGCATCGAATCCCGCACTGCTATTATGGGCGCCTTCGTTGTGTCTGTTGGTATCGCTTGCGCACTCTTGCGTACTGTCACTGCAATCATGCGCCGTGAGCGCACTAAGTCGGCGTTTGAGCTCTTGACAGTTGGACTAAGGCACCAATATGACGCAGAGTTTGACGAGAGGAGGGAGGAAGTGGAGATGGCGAGGGTAAGAGTTGGAGTTAAAAGGCCGCGTCTTCGAGGGAAGAAGGGGATGGGTTTAATATTTGAGGGAGAGGTTGGGGAAGGCGAGTTGGGAGGAATTGGAGGAGATCTGGGGTATCATGGGAGGATTAATCCAGGCCCTGAGCAGATTAACATTCAACTTACAGGATCTCCGAATCCTATGAGGGCCGGCAGTTAACCGGTAGGGCGGTGGGACGGTAGGTGATGGCGCTTCTCTATTCTGTGTTCACCGTGGGTGATTCCTGGTTCTGTGCTTCTCTACTTCGTTATGCGACTGTATTTTCCATCTTTTTGGGTTTGGCGGTCTTTCGGAAAGGTAAAACGGATGCCACTATCGCTTCTCCGGAAGTGGCGGGGGTGCATTGCTATTAGATATGTCCTGCATACCTGTATATACATAGGTTGGCATTTATTCTCCTTGTGTGAGGGATGTTTATGGTCTTATGATTTTTGGATGTTAGGGATTAGAAGGACATTTGCTCTAGCGATTTATAGACAAGAGACTAATTTTGATCAATCTGCTTGTTGGTGCAAATCAGAGGCCCCGATATAAATGAAAAGCGCGGGCATGTGCTGACGGCCGCCTGAGATTGGCGGTGGTCCTGCGAAACCAGGGCTAGCCCAAGCCAAAATTAAAACGCCGATCGAACTCAGGTCCCAAAGTATGCAGTACTAAACTTACCTGACTGGTAGCCCCCTGTGTGAAGCCAGACCTGTGTGTCATTGACTGTTCGAAATATCTCAATCTCCCAGCTGTATCGGTTGCCCTCCCTGTCGAGGTCGGAAGAGCTCTGTTCTCGATGGATAATTACGGGGATCCAGATTTCTCCCGATGGGGGGGGGGGTAGTGGGGCATTGGAGGAGGAGGGGCTTCCGTTGGAGATGTGGGGGTGGTCGTCATTCGGTTGCAGTCAATATCTAACCGGATGATATACATGTATAATGCCATAAGCTAATTAAACATACAACCTAGATTGCATCTATTATCTACGAGTCTACCTCCTTACAGCGCCATATCTATATGTAAGACTCTATATAGGACAGTAGATGCTATTGCGTCCTCCGCGGGTGTTCCTGCTGGGGTTTCGGCGGCCATTTGTCGTCGACAGCGCCATCCGACAAACCCTCCTCTCCGACGGCTCGGGCCTCGGGCTTAGCGACCCCAGCCGTGTTCTAATCCCAGCTACTCCACCCGCTCCAGCGAAACGGTGCGTCTGAGACCCTGTCGGAATTCCACTCGCATTCGCATGCCATCGACGGGGTGGTGCGTCATGGCGTAGACCTATTTCTACGGGTTAAAACAGCTCTAGTTTGTTAGGGCTCGGATCTCACAGCCGGCTCACATCATAGACTTCCTCTTGTGTTACGCCGTCGTACCCAACTTTTTCAAAATCAAACTCGCGGCACGTTAGCGCGAGGATCACCTTGATCTCCATCATGGCTAGTTCTTGGCCGATGCAGGCGCGGGGTCCGCGTTCGAAAGCCCGGAATGCGCCCGCGGCGAGGATGTCTTTGATCTCCGGAGAGAACCAGCGTTCGGGGATGAAGTCGCAGGCTGTGGGGCCCCAATACTGCACAGACGGTTCCTCCAAATTAGCTAGTTAATAAATAGTGGAGGTCCCACGGAGCTCCTGGCCTACCTTTTCGTTTCGGTGGATAATGTGGTGATTGAGCAGCAGTAGCGCTCCGTCCAACGGAATTCTCTCCCCATCGACTACAACCTCGGACCCTGATCCCTTCGGTGTGGATCTGGCTGTTGCCGCCGGTGGATTCAGACGCAGCGTCTCCTTTATCACAGCATTAGTGTACACCATCCCATTCAGGACCTCCTTTGGCCTCTCCGCTATCACTTCATCGACCGGACGGTCCCCGAAGATGGCTTCATGCTCAGCACGAACCTTGGCAAGGATTTGCGGACGCCTGGAGATGTTGTAGATGGCCCATTGTGCGACGGTAGATGTGGTATCTTCGCCGGCAAAGAGGAATGTCTTCATCTGACTGACGGTCTGTCGGAGGAGTTTGGGGGTGAGAGGTTCATCGCCGGGTCTGAGGGCGATCCTGAGGATGGAGCGCGCAGAGGGGGGGGTTTTTTCAGTCGTTTTGGCCGTTCGTGAGCAGATAATTTCGGACAAACGAGCGTCGAGGATTCTAGTGCAATTAGTATGGCTTGAACTGTGAGCTCCTAAGTTCTACAGTCCTAACTCACCTGCTATAGTACCTTAACACTATCGGTCTTAAGAGACTAAATCGGTGGAATGGATTGAACGCCTTTTCCTCGTTATATGTCCACTCAACAAGCTTCCCCAACGCTGTCAACACCCCCTTTGGTCCCTTTTCACCTGTGGCGCCGACTGTCAACTGCGCTTTGAAATCGTACCCCATTGCTACCTCACCCACGATATCAATAATAAGGTCTTGGATATAGTTGCCGAGGGTCACCACTTCTTGGGAGGTGGCTGCCGCTCGGAGTTTCTTGGTAAATGTCCTGGATTTTTGGAGGATAACGGGGAGGAGGGTATAGAGGTATGCTGGTTGGAAGCCTGGTCTCCCTTAGAGGATCGAACGGGATTAACACGTAGACAGATTCTTACCAGGATTAAATCTCTTCCTTAACCCTTTCCATTCTTCGCCCTAGAGAATAGAGATACCTTTTAGTCACCGGTCTATTGACCCTCCAACGGTCGTCGAAATCCGCCTACCTCTGCTAAGACAATCGACTCCTTCCCTAAAATCCATTGGAATCTCGACAGGCTCTGATCCTTAGCCATTGAATACGGGAACGCTGGGGTTGGCCGTGATATCTCCTCCGCTATCTGCGCGTCTGCGATCACGATAAGGGGTGAGAGTACAGGGCGGAAGTCGATCACGAAACAGGGTGGCTTGCGGAGCAGCTGCCATAGTTTATGAAGGGAGTAGTCTGCCGGCCAATAAGGGACATCAGATTATGTTGCTAGCGGCGTTCAGGCCGAAGATTTACATGCCTCCGTGGCGTGTGGGATCAATCAACTTGCCCACGTTCACGAAGTTGCCCCATAGCAAATGAGAAGGTAGTGAGGGGATATCACTATAGCGTTTCCGCCAGTTAGAGAGGGAGTGATGAAGGTAAAACAACAAAGCCCCAGTGAGGAGGATAGGAGTAACAAGCAGGTACGGCATCTGCCTAAATAGTTAGGGATTTTTTTTGTGTAACCCCGCTGATGGGAAGTCGAGGAATTCTTTTTGGGAACCGGCAGGCTTTGTTGTCGACCGGCTTGGAGAGTAACACAACATATATATATCCTTGCCTGAGAACCGTTCGCCATAGACTTCATGGGCATATTCGGCTATCTCATCCCCCTATAACAGCCTGACCCGCATTTACCATGTTCTCTATCCTGAATGTCCCCTTGTCGTTCTTCCTGATAGCCCTAGGCCCTTGGGCTGGCCAAGCAGGGGCGAGCGTATGCGTCCGCACCGCTGAATTGCTACTGCAGGATTGGTGGCAAGCTTACGCTAAAACCAACTTTTCTGACCAGGCAAAAGACATGGTTTGTGTGCGGTGCGGAACTACACCCCTCTGTTTAGCTAGTCCACATTCTGGGGAGTGATAGAACCTCTTTCTCAACTTACCTCTGTGCTGCGGTTCAAGAATGGCGCAATAAAAACCCGGTTAAGGTCTGAAAGAACCCCTCATAGGCGTAACTAGTCCTGGAAATCTAGCGGCAGTGTACGGATTATCGACTTCCGGATAGTTGGACGGTAAGGAGCACAGGCTGTCCGTGCGGTCAGTCAGGTGCTCGGACGATATTCCTGACAGTCAGGCACGGACGTGAGTATTGTAAACCGGAAATGGTAAACCACAAATTGTAGACCGTGAACGTGGTAAACTTTCCTACTCTTTCGAGTGAAGTATATTTCCCCGTAGATAGCAAGTACTATTAAAAGATCCATATCCCTTCTTTTATCTCTTTTGTTGGTTGAAACACTCTAGAAGAATAAGATCTCCTTTACTGCTTGTTACTCTTTATTCCCCAATGTAGTGCTAGCGGTTGGCTGCCACAAAGACACTTTTCGACACAAGGTTTATAGATCAGACCTCTATTTGCCGTGTGTCTATATCAAGTGGAATTCAACAGATTATCCACTCAAGCGCTTCACTTTGACATCTCTACCAATTAATATCCGGGCCGGGTGGTAAGTCGACGGTTGTATCAATTCCGTTAGCTCCCGCTGGTGATCGGCAGGGCTGCTGATCCGAATATGTGTCATTGAAAATTAGTTCAAGACAAACTTCTGATATTAATAATGTGTATGGGTAGAGATCGCTGCAGAATTTGGTTCCTTGCCTGGGCGTTTGTGGCGATGATAGTTTGGCTACTGCGGGGTAAGATCCTGAGATTACGGCGTTTCCGTAGTTTAGGCGGTTTCACAGTTTGCTAGGGGCATCGTGCTCACATGGCCACAGCATCAAAGCGCGATCAGATTGATAAACCAGGCCCAAGCACGTTTCCTAATGTACGTGCGGCGCACGGCCGCGAGGAAATATAGAAATTGTGTCTGAGTGACGATGAAGACCCGATGGGCTGGGGCTGTTCGCTGCGGGAGGGATTAATTCGCCGTGATAGGTTTGGGAGACCCGATTAACGGGTAATTGACAGAGCCCCAAGCGTCTAGATGGAAAGCGGGATGTTGATCCCAGACGATTCTACCCTCAGCGATTAGTGCCAAACGTTTGCTGTTCTGCAAACTCCCTCTTCATCGCACGCTCTACTAGATCGGGGGGTGACGCTGCTCAGTCGCTGCAGAATTCATCGTCCAACTCCACCTCTCCACCCCAATCTCACCTCCATCCTCGTCCCAGTCGCTGCCATATTCCTTGCTCTCTTTGTCTGCCGGCTTACGGCCCGCTGGGGCGGCTACCATATCACCGCGTGACAAGTTGCTATAAAATGAAACAGAAACGCGATGCGGGGCGACGACTCGTGGGGAGTTTGTCAAGCTCCGCCGTCAAGCTCATCAAGGGCGCCGGTTAGACTCGAGCAGTAGATTACGTAGCTTATCCTTGTATAGTGCCATGTAGGGGGATCGGGTCTCGTCTCGTGATATTTATTATCCTTGTTGGCACGGCGATGGAACTGCATGTATGTTGGCGTTCAAACGTGTAGGGTAGATTAGTTGACATACTGCGCGATATAGTGCCATGCCGAATTTCGCATTGCAAACTAGGCGCTAATGTGACGTGACTTGAACCCTCACCGTGCTGCCGGAATTTCTTTACGATATTCTAAACTGCCCACACGGGAGAGGGGCGAAGTCCGTCTCAAATTGATGCCTAGCAGCCATGACACGTAATGCGCACGGCGGAGTTCGGGCGTATCAAAGGGATAATTGGTTAATATTTCTATGAGCCGCAGAGCACCCCCCATGATAAAAATTGAATAGGTATGGAAAGGAAACCAAAAAACGCCAGCCTAACGGATTATTGATTGAGCGTCCCACTGAGCCAAAAAGGATGGGGGTGGTATAATGCTATATCCAAAAGAAACGATCTTGGTTGCCGGGGGAGCCCTCTCTATATCGAATAATTCATACAGCCTTCAAGTCGGGAAAACGCGACTTGTTGCGAGACCCAATAGGTCCAATCAACACGCGTCAACCGCTCTCACGGATCTGAGGCTTGCGCTGCGCTCGGCGCCTTATCTGGTAGGTGAGATCCCGGAACCTGACCCAGTGATGACAGCGCGGTTCTTGCGCTGTTTTTCAAATTCTCCGAACTTCCCTGCAGGGGGCCGATGGGTTCTTCCACCGGGTCTTTGTTGATATCGCTCTTTACATCTAGCATGAAATCGACGATCAGGGGCGGTATTACCGTCACGCCTTTGAGAATGCCGTCTTTTATTAGACCAGTCATCGCTAAATCCACTGGCGCCCCCATGCCCTTGTAACCGCCAATGTTATAAAGGAGTTTCTTCGCTCCTTGTTGCGTGACTGCATATGCGATCGTACAGATTGGCGACCAGGTATTGGTGAGTAGGCGTTGGCGTGTATTGTTTTTAACTTTGTAGCCATATGATTCGATCTCACTTCGGAACTTATCATTCATTTCACCCATGTCAGGTGCGTTGGGATCGAGGAAGTGAATGTGCGCTGAGTCGTCGGAGTTGCGATTGTCCCAGCAATGACCAACATACATAATATCCCAATCCAGCCCTAAGTGGGGCCGTCAGCTTGCGTCCAAATTCCTGAATCTGAACACCAGAGGAGGGAGTTAGAACACACCATACGGTGCAGCCTCTTTCTCATACTCTGACAAATCACGACCCCGTAATACGTTTGACTCCCTTAGGTGCTGTGACGTCAAGGCAAAACTATCGTGTATGTTGACGTCCCAGTCTGCATCATCTTCGATGATGAGTGCCGTGGAGATATCCTCAGCCAGTATCCGTGACCATAGGTTGGCGTGGGCGCGCCAGCAACCCAGCTGTTGAGGGGTCAACCATCCGCTTGATTCCGGGCGGGCATTGTTGTGAATTTCCTTGCCGTTTACCTATTATATCCTAGTCAGGTATGGACAAAGGGGCTAGCAAAGCAATTGGTTGGGAGTGAAAAGGTAGATTTACCCCAGGCTCATAGGTGAGCTGCACATTCGTCGAATGGGCGATCATAGTCATTGCATCCTGTCTATCTGTCCGACTATTCAAACATGCGTTCCCATCAGTCTCGTCTGCATCTAGGAATTCCAGGGGTTGTCAAAAGGTGGGGCAAGTGCAACTGACTACGGCATGCTGATGTAAAACACCTTTTCGAAACCCAGTGTCGAGTTGTACGTGTCCTCGACGGGGTCACCCTGAGGATATTGCGGGTGTCCATTGGGTGAATGTTGGGCGGCGTTGGGTTTGTCGGGATGCGGTTTGTGTTCGTTCTGGAAGCTTTGGGAAGGAGGGCGCGCGATATTGCTCCAGGTTTCCTGTATGCGTTCGTGAATTTGTGACGGGTAGAGGGAGACTGAGTGAGCGTGGATGATGATGACGAGCACCAGCGCTGCTGAGACAGCGAGGAGAATCCGCGAGAATCTTCGTACTGGTAGGACACCTAAGGCGGCCCGCCCGAGGGCCATGGGGGAATGAACCACCATCGATCGGCCGCAGTGACGGAAGGACCGGCGAGCGCGGGTTTCCAGTACGTGCAGCAGAGGTATACGTACTGAAGGGGTTGAAGTGGGCGAAAGGATCAACGCTGATGGAAGTGGAGGATCAGGGGCGACCGGAAGTGGAGATTAGGTCATGTGATGTCCGCTTTGCTACCTGGCCTCAATCTCAGTTCCACTTTGCCACTCGCGCAGGCTAGCAGAAAGTATTGTAGTGTGGTTGCACGGGCACAAGGCCACGCCCGAGGCCTGCTTCACCTCACGAACCTCCACGGCCTTCGCATGAGTAACTGCAGTACTTACTTTTCTGGACAACGCCTCTTGGTTCAGATGTGGCCACTCTGGTAGGCGTGAGTGCTGCTGCAGCACAGCACGGGACAACTATTTCCCACCCGACTATTGAACAGGCGTTGCAGAATATATGCCCGAGTTACTATGCTGTTTGTGGGGGTGGTGTGCTATGTTGTACAGGTACTGTGGAGGCAGAATCTGAGCTCGGGCGACTAGCTAGAATTCTTGGCGCGGGTAGCTTACCTACCTCATTGCCGCTCGTTTTTTCGTAGTAGAGAGGCACATGAAGCAGAGCATTGAGCACCCTACCCCACCGACCCCGATACTCTCCACAGTACTTTATATGGATAATTGAATTCCGACATTGGAGTTCCTGAACATCTTTAATTCGAGATCTACTTAACACCCGGTATTAATAATAAAGTTAAAATAATGAGAAATTCATCTTAAAGCTATAATTATTCAGCTATATTTCATCCAATTAGTTATGTTGCTTATCATTTGTCAAGAATGCTAGATTTATGATTAGGTAAGTAATATAATATATTATTATTGATTATATACAATCTACATTATCACTATATAATTTAAACTTTCTGTATATTTATATGAAGTTTTACTATTTTTTTTAATAAGTTTATTCATTTTTCTAACATTATCAGAACTAATTTATAAAAATTATTTCTGTATTGAGAAAATTAATAATGATTTCAATATTACTAAAAATATTCAATATATAGAATATAATAATATGCAGATATTTATGTGAATATAATATAATTTCTATTATTTAAAAATCTTTTTGTTAATTTTCAAAGTTTTAGTAATAACCCACCATATTTTAATTAATCAAATTTTAAGTAAAAATTATAGTTTATAACAAAATATATAGAAAATTATTATAAATATTAAAATATAATAATTGGATAGTTTTGAACTTTATTACTAATAATTTATATCTAAATATAATTATTAGATAGTTTTTTATTTATCAATTATTTAATAATTATTATAAAATTTAAATTATAGGTAATTTAATATAATACTTAAATTATATTATCTTTTTTTAAAGTTTAAATAGTTAGCTAAAGGTATTTATATAATAGTTACAGTTTGTAGATATATAGATAATATTATAGATTTAAACTGCCAATTTGTAAATTTTATATTTATTAAAAGAGTAATATATAAGGAATTAATTAATGTTGCTATATATATATTGTTATAAATGTTACAAGCAGTATATCTTGAGTTTATTATGAGACTCATGAACTTCGTACAAGTTTGCAAGCCTCTATGCAAGCCTTGACCATACGTGATGGTACTGTCAGGATGCTAGGTAGATGCCAGCACCTGAGGATCCATATGCTACCTAACTTAAGGCTTGCCGAGCACAGAAATAATAATGTCAGGCTCCAGACGGTTGGCCGCAGGTGCTCGGGACGGTACGAAGGAAGACGAGCGCTCGTATACGGTATGACTCGTAGCTCGCGATTAGTTCGTGCAAGCTGGTACTACTACGAGGGTACGTGGAGCGTATAACGAAGTGTATTCTATATACAATAAAGGTGTTGACCGATGAGGTTGCAAGAAGCATCCTCCTCGCGCTCTAAAAGGGGTCGCGGGCCTTGGCGAGGCGGGCACGGTTCGCTCGGCGATCCGAGCTTCGAGCCGCCCGTTACATTACTTCCCTCCCCCCCTTATGTGTCGCGAGCTCCTGCGAGCTAGTTCTCATGGCGTAGTATTCCCCTTGTGGGGTTCGTGGTTGCGGTGTGTGTCGGGGCGGTTTGTTGCCCAGTCATGGTGCTTCGTGGCCGTGGTTATGGTGGTTGCATGGTGTCAGTATTCTGGTTTTCGTAAATTTCCGGTAGACTATCTATGGATCGTTTTCGAGTTAGCTCGTCGAGCTACTCCTAAGACGTTACTCCTAGGGTTGTTGTTTTCTTGGGGTTCGTGGTTTGTTTAGGGCGTTCCTATTGGTTTATTCTTGTCTTTTTCTTGCTTGCGAGCACCGTGCGGCGTTCTCGTAGCCATGGGCTTGGTTCCTGGTTTTTCTTGCGTGTTTGTTTGTTTGGTTTTCGGGTCACGTGACCCACAAACACCGTTTTTTAGGGGTGCGCGTTTTCGAGCTTCCACTCTTCAAGCTTTCATCATGGATCAGTTCACCTCCGCTCGTGCGCGCTCTTTCTCTGCGTCCGGGGCTTCGTTTGCCCCCTCTGCTTCATCTCGCGGTGTTCGTGCCGCCTCTCTTCCTGTCGAACTCTCTTCCGTTGGGCTCTCCCTCCTGGTTTCGGTGCCCCTGCCCGCCACTCGCAATGCTGGGCCCGCGCCTTCTCGTTCGTCCCCCGCCCTGCTCGGAGTCGAGCTCTTCCGGTTGGCCTCGGGCCTCGCTGGTTCTTCTTCCAGTGTAGGTTCGGGGTTGTTCGTGCCCCCTGGGCCCCCCTCCACCTCCTCCGGGTCCCCTGGGCTTCCTCGGTCCCCGACCTCTCCGGCTGGGTCCGCTGACGCGGTCCAGCTTACACCGTGGGAGCAGGCCACCGCTGTTGGTGGTCCTGTTCCCTCGTCCAAGCGTCAGTGGACCTTCGACTCAATGAAGGCCGTTGAGGAAATGGGGACCGAGCGCCTACCTGGGACGGAGTGTTCGTGTTGTGCCGCTGCTGGCGCTCGTTGTTTCGTGTCCGAGTCCGTTGCGACTCGTAAATGCAGCTTTTGTATGTACAAGGCTGTACCCTGTTCTTTGGTGAGTTTCCCTCTGTTTCCTGAGTTCCTGACTGACCGTAGGTAGGCTGCTGTGGCCTCTGGGCCGTCCCGTCCGCCCCCCCCTCCGTGTCGGAAGCGTCCGGCTTCTGCTACGCCCCCTTGTGAGCCGTTGTTGGCCCGGTCTGCTCGCCGGGTTCATGTGGTCTCCCCCCCCCGTCCGACTCTATCGGACTTCCTCGAGGGGTCTTCTGAGCCCTCTCTTTCTGTAAGTACCTCTCTCCGGATTCTTGTTTGTCGTGCTAATCGTTTCGTAGTTCTCTCCTCTGGTTCGGGGTGTCCCTCCCCGGCGTTCTTCCCTCCTCCGTCTGGGGGAGGCAGTTGGCGGCTCGTCTGCTCCTGTTGTTGGTCATGGTGGGTTGGGTCGGGTTGGTGGTTGGGGGAGGACGGCCAGGCTAGGAGGTGCGTCCCCTGGTCTGGCCTCGATAGGGGTCTCGCGGGGTAGTAGCCCGCTT